>WOVY01006789.1:0-7500 GCA_013436015.1 Rhipicephalus annulatus | reverse complement strand
GAAACATTTCAAGACAAAAGCTCCAGATGACTTATCAAACGCTCCGAAGTGACAGTCGGCGTCGTCCGCATCGCCGTCAACACAACTTATGCGAAAATTCACATAAAAAACAGCGCCAATAACGAGGGACAAGAAAAGAAGGAGACAGACAGCGGCACTGTCACGCCGTACGACCGTAAACAGTCATCCCGTATGACGCCACCGTATGACGCAATCATGACGCCACAGGTCACCAAAATAGTGACGCCAGCGTGACGTCATCTTCACATGACATCATCACTTCGTCAAAGGTGGGCCTGTCCCGCAAGCAGCCCAAAGCGACGTCAAACCCCGTTGAGTGCACAAGGCTTTCGATCAAGTGGCGCGGGGAAGCGGACGGAGAGAGAATCAATGTCGACCACAAAGCAAAGCTAGAATACGGATTTCGCATTCAAGTTGTATTGGGTATGGGCAGAAGAAAGCGTCCGCCCACTCGCTTCTTCTGTCCCTCTCTTTTTCGACATCATCGCCATATTATTCACCTTCATTTTCGACTATCTTATGTAAACCGGTACAGGACGTATCCTATCCTGTGTGAGCGGGATCCATTTCGTGCCAGCCAACTTCTTAATTTTGCAAGTTCATCAGACCATTTGCCGACCTCTGCAGCGGCTTCCGACTCTTGAGATCTTGCACGACGCTCTCTCATTCACTATCTTACCGTCGTATAAACGTAACCTGCCCAAGTCAATCTCTTTTTATTTTTGTTTCTAAATTTCATCTAGAATGCCGACTATTCCTATTTGCTCCCTGATCCACTCCACCATCTCCCTGTTTCTTATTGTTGCGCCTAGAATATTCTTTTTTCGTTCCATCGTGTTTTTTTTTCTCCTTTGAGCTACACCTCATCCGGTTTAGGCATCGTCAGCAAATGCAACCGCAGAGAACTGACCAATGCTATTGTTTTCCATGACACCTCTCCCTTTCTCCCTCAATGCTTCGGAATTGCCCTGTGTCATTCCCTCCTATTCTATCAGCATATGCACTTTCTTGCAAGCTAGGCTTTCATATACTTGCATCATACCACAATGTAGCTCACGTACTCGAAATTAAAATAGCACGCATCTACTACAATGTTATTACATGTATTACACTGTATTATTACAATGTACCACACTTGTTTTTTACTTTCATAATAAAAGACGCGAGCGCTTTACCTCGCACGCGCATGTTCAAAACGTATTGTACGTGTGGTCCGTAAATCTGTATTGAGAAATCAACATTGAATGCAAGTAAACAGCAGTTCAATATGTCAGGTTCGTGAACTAGGGCACAGCTGAGACATGTTCAGGCAGCGACTCTCTATATACTTGCAATGCTCGGGCGAACGCTCTTTTTGAGGGTATTCATCAGTTTTTCTACTTTCCGGGACGGCTCAGTGCTCTCCCATAGTAGAGTACCCTGTACTCTAAATCGTTACCCCCTTTTTCTAATCCCCCCCCCCCCTTTTTCAGGCCGTCGAGCGCGCGCGCTCCACCTCCGCTCGCCGGTGCCGCATGATGGCGCTGCGCGAGTCGACTACGGGATGCTGGCGCTAAACGGCCGTGCGTATTAGGAAGCTCGTGACTTCGTTGTTTGATGCGAGTTAATTAGCTTCTTGACGGCTTTCACGGATGAAGGGAGGATGAAAAGCAACACGAACATAGCGGCGTGCTGTTTTCACCTCACTCCGTCAGGCCGTGCTACCGGTTCGATATATGCGATCGAGTTTCATAGCATTCGCGTTTTATTTCCTCTTTCAAGCTACTACAACCTCATTATTTGCATGCTTCAGAATATAATACTGCTGTGCACCACTCTGCATATCTGACGAAAAAAAATCAGATTGTCTTTCTTATTCATTTCTTATTAGTTACAATAAAAAAACTCGCTGGTCCCCTTATGAATTCACCTGAGGCGACTGAGAGGCAGAAACTATCCGTTTTTTTTTTTTCGAATCCAATGCACTGAATGTTTCCTGCTTCCCTCCGGGATATTTCTGCGCCTAACATGGTTTTCTTACAGCCTAAAGGATTGAAGACAAAGCTACCTTTCTGCCCTTCAGCTGGTTATGCACTGCATGCCCTCATGATCAGCCGATTTAAAGCATGCCAATATGTTATATGATGCCATCAAGTTATGCGACATTCCGATACGTCACGAAGATTTATGATATGTGACGTAATATGATGACGTTTCACGTAATGATGACTTCTTGCATCAATCATGTTCACGCCGCCGACGCGAGAAGACGCCGGACGCCGCCGGCGATCAATGTTCGATTTTGATTGATTTGATTGATTGATATGTGGGGTTTAACGTCCCAAAACCACTATATGATTATGAGAGACGCCGTAGTGGAGGGCTCCGGAAATTTAGACCACCTGGGGTTCTTTAACGTGCACCCAAATCTGAGCACACGGGCCTACAACATTTCCGCCTCCATCGGAAATGCAGCCGCCGCAGCCGGGATTCGAACCCGCGCCCTGCGGATCAGCAGCCGAGTACCATAGCCACTAGACCACCGCGGCGGGGCAATGTTCGATTTTGGTGAGGCATTTAAAGCCATCGCCTTAATGCACTGTACGGCTGCAGTTCCGTGAAATTGAAGCTTCCGCTGGTCTTCTGGGAGAGCGTGGTTGCAATAATCACACAGAACAATTGGTCTCCTAATAAATCGTCGTACTAGACTACTATATGTTACCGTCATTTACAACCGTAGTATTTTATAGCATATAAGTAGTGGTGGCCGAACACTATCCGTCACGTTCGACAACATGGAAATTGGTATCACTAAAAGGGAGTGCGCCGCATCCAAACAGTCAACAAATGAGTCTATCAGTAACAACGCTGCCTCGCGATCACTGCCGTGTGCAACGCTAACATTACGCCCCGAAGCTGAATGGGAGCCAATGGGCACCACAAAGCCATTCGGCTCTACTTTGTTCGCTACCAAATTAAGAGGCAAGGGGGAAGATGAAAGAAACAGAGCTGAGCAGCAAAATATTAAGGCTACAACAAACCGTCCACGAATACATAGACAAGCTCAGACAACTGACCACAAGCCGCATTTTTCATGCCTGTCACCTTGGCTCAAGTTGAGAGTCCACATTACACTTCGACTTTAACCGTGCCTGTTCAAAACATAGGCAATGATCGCAGAAAGCTCGCCGCATACGGAGCTGTTCTTGTTTATCTTACGATGATTTCAGTTTTGAAGCTCTCAAATGGTGAAATCGCCTGCCATAGTTCCTCATTTTCTTACACTTGGTTTTTCTCAGTGGCAACACATGTAATGCTTTGCGAAGGGAACGGATGGTGACCTATATCCCTGCGAGCAGCCTAGTGGGATTTCGCGAGATTTAGTGCATGACCTCCATGCTTGTGCGTAATGTGCTACGCCACTATAGAGAGTAACAAGAATAGGAAAACCTTGGGCACACAAGTTTTTAATATTAGCTCCTGGTAAAGGCTTCTTTCAAAAATATACTTTAAGTTAGTCAAAAAATCAATTCTCAGTCAAGCGAACGCCACGGTGACAAAACAATCTTCTGCGGATTACCGGCATCAGCTATTTGGTATCGGCCTAGCAGACGACGCGCTAGCGCCTCGATCAAGTAGTCACGAACGACACATGCCTTTGAAATCAGCTATGTGTCCAGAACAACGAGTGCTTCACGATTCTCGTTTCCAAGTTTACATTACATCTTAAACAATGCGAATACAGCCGAAAAACGAGCGCATAGCAACCTCGAATGCAGCCGTAGCATTCGTTCGCGCGAGAGACGACGCGACTCTAGCATCTCCTAGAGTTACTGTATATGCTACCTTTAGCATATACAGTAACTCTAGCATCTACACTCCAGTAGCGGCGCCTAGTGGCGAAACGCCGCACTAGCACCGACGGCCGCTCCCCATTGAAATTCGGTCCTTCGCCCGGGCACTGAAAAAATAGAGGAGGCGCTGGCTGAGGCTTGATTGATTGATTTGTGGGGTTTAACGTCCCAAAACCACCATATGATTATGAGATACGCCGTAGTGGAGGGCTCCGGAAATTTCGACCACCTGGGGTTCTTTAACGTGCGCCCAAATCTGAGCACACGGGCCTACAACATTTCCGCCTCCATCGGAAATGCAGCCGCCGCCGCCGGGAATCGAACCCGCGACCTGCGGGTCAGCAGCCGAGTACCTTAGCCACTAGACCACCGCGGCGGGGCAGCTGGCTGAGGCTACTTGTGCTGGTTTTCTAAGCGTTAGAAGTTTCCTCACACTGTAAACCAAATTACACCCATATAGGTGTTTTATAGTGTCTATAACTCACACCCCACGAAATGGGTGTATCATGCAGGACTACACCTATTACCGTGGGCGGATTTCCGAATTTACACCCTATGGCACAAACATTTTTTGGGGTGTAAAAGCAAATGTACACCCAAGTGGCCTTAAGGGAGTGAGGGCGTAAAAGCGAATGTACACCCAAATAATCTTAAGGGCGTAAGGGTGTAATATTGCTGACACCCTAACACCCTTAAAAACAAAAGTAGTGTAAGGGTGTAATTCTCTCAAACAGCAAAAAGGGTGTGGGGGTGTTCATGCTGAATAATGCCCCAACACCCATGCGAAAAATACCATGATGATTCGAGTGTTACCCCTTTCCAGTAGGCCCCTGTGGAAGCACGTGAAAGCTTACCCGTTACCATTCATCTGCAGATGTCCTATTGTAGTGGCTCCTGCCACAGTGTGGTAATCCTGGCCCTAGCACAGCTTTTATGGTGCATATATGAAGCACGGCATATAAGGCTCTCACATATAACATGTAATCCTAGCTGAATGCGAAGGCATCACTCAAAATGAGCTGTCACACATAGCAGAATGTTCACAAAGTCATGCCATAGTGCAAAATGAAATCAAGCTTTATTTCATTAGACACAGAGCACATACAGGCTTCAGAGACAAATTATACCTTAATCAAAAGCCTTTTTCAGTTGTGCAGAACAGAATGCCATTTGCTACAAAAGACCGAAAATAAGACATCAATGGTACGGCATGGAGCTCTAACTACTGATGCATGCATATCAAAGTACAACAGAAGAGCCTTTATTTGCACTTAAAAAAGAACTAATTTTAACACGCTTCAATGCAGCACAAAAGCACAGTGCAGTGAAGCATACAAACAGCAAGAAGAGTAGTGCAATGCAGCATGCCTTATTCCTCCAATATACTGAAATAATATATCAATGCACACTACAATTGCCTCATTGATACGCCACAGTTTACATGTGTTGTGGCATGCCTTATGCATATTATGCAAGGCTAGTGATATTCTAATGAATGTAATGACAAAACAGTCTTAAAATGGCATTTTCATTTCACAATAACCCTTGTGTGTTCAGACATTCATAATACTGGAGAAACAATAATACAGGAGTGAAAACAATAGGCAAAGTTACAATAGCTGAACAGTGTCACTAGATATTAACCATGCAGAATAATTGATTTGAAGATGTAAAATATCAAGCGCATCACATACGTCTCCCTGAAACAATGCAACATCAAAGAACATAAAATGGACACACAAAAGCAGGGTGAAAGAGTAACCACTTACAGCTAGCAGAGGTGAAGCAGCCAAGCTATCATCTTGAGCAATATTTTGGAGCATCATATCTTGCTTTTCCAGGAAGAAAATTTAAATTTGGAGCAGGATTCAGGAAAACAAACGCAGCATTTTTGAGCACGGTATTCAATATTTACAGCATTGATTGATATGTGCAGTTTAGCGTCCCAAAACCACCGTATGGTTATGAGAAACGTCGTAGTGGAGGGCTCCGGAAATTTCGACCACCTGGGGTTCTTTAACATGCACCCAAATCTGAGCACACGGGTCTACAGCGTTTCTGCCTCCATCAAAAGTGCAGCCACCGCAGCCGTGATTCGATCCCGCGACCTGGGGGTCAGCAACCTAGTACCATAGCCCCTAGACCACCGCGGTGGGGCTCGAAATTTACAGTAGTACAACAAATTAGACTGAATCACACAAAAGGAAAAATATATGTAGAACTTATTTGACATCCACTAATTCATTCAAAATATACGAGAGCGCAGCTATTCCAATAAAAGCACTCTTGAACTGTCCCACAGTGCAAACAATGCTAACCTCCCTATTTACGAACGCTCCTCGACTCGAATCTCGTCCTTTTTTGAACAAGCTGAGCACAGCGCCACCGCTTGTCTAAAAATGATGCTGCGTTTCTCGAGAATCGCTGCAGATTATCACTGATATTGGGTGACTTACTCTGCCTAGAAACTGCGCTGGAATCAATTTTCTCAAGTCAAGGAAAAGCATTTAGTGAAGGGACGTTCTAAAATACGGGGGTAAAACTCACAGTAGTATTTGCCGAGCTTGTCAAACTGTTTGACAGGCGACCCAGAAATTCCAGATATTCGTTAAGGAGGAGCTCAAGGGGGTGGCGAAAAGAAAAAAGTCGCATACGGTTTTCTTTATTGTCGCTTAAGGCTGCAAAAACCTCATAAATCACTCTGAAAGACGGCCAGCACTCATACTAGTACTCGTTATTGAATGGCATCTGCATGGCAGAGTAATATAGGGAAAAAATATTTTGTGCCCTGTGACAGCGAGTATTGGTAGCCACTTCCAAATCATAAAACACTTTTCCCCACAGCGAAAGCGTACTCTGGCAAAAGCGACTTAAAAAGCGTTTTGGACGTCATAGAAAAGGGGGGAGAACTTTCTTTTAAACCGTTCTACTCTTTTCTTTTGCTGTGAGGTAAGAATATAGTCAATTAAAAGTTATAAATGCGGTTGGCGCATCTGTATTAGAGAACTTTCTTTTAAACTGTTCTACTCTTTTCTTTGCTGTGAGGTAAGAATATAGTCAATTAAAGTTATAAATGCGGTTGGCGCATCTGTATTAGATTGGATGATGATGAACCCGCCTCGATGGTTTAGTCGCCAAGGTACTCAGCTGCAGTTTTCATGGAGGCGAAAATGCTGTAGGCCCATTTGCTTAGATTTGGGTGCACAAGAACCCCAGGCGGCCGAAATTTCTGGAGCCCTCCCCTAAGGCGTCTCATAATCAAATGATGGCTTTAGGACATTAAACTGCACACATCAATCAATTGGATGGTGATGCACAAACTTACGTTGAATAATGGATTTTATGTTCTTGATAAAATTAACAATACTGAGAAATAATTGAAGCTGGTTGGGCATTTCATAATGGTTTTGTGCAAAATTAGGAAACTGTATCCAATTGACACAATTGGCGTGGCTGCTGTTTCTTTGAACATGCAAATAGAATACGAAAATAGCAAGTAATATTGTGCTACAGACATTAAACATGTGCTGTAAATAGACATGAATGCCTGAATTGAATAGTCAATTTCGCGAGGAAACAACTACCACACAAAGAAAACACATGGGCAGGACAGGTGCTCACTAGCAGCTGTTTGTAGCATATATTC
>WOVY01006788.1:0-126034 GCA_013436015.1 Rhipicephalus annulatus | reverse complement strand
GCTCAATTCTATCCTAGATCTAGTTTTCTTAAGAACAGATCTAGCTGAAGGCAACTTCTCTTGCAAAATGAAGGGTTCTGTGATGGTAAAGGCATCTTGTTAACACTTGCTATCCTTTGTCCAAATCACCTTATACAATCACCAGCTTCACCGATTTCCCTCGTGCTGACGACACTTCCACAACCGATATTTTAGCTTCCCAGTTTGATACATGTTTGTGCACTTTCTGAAAGTCAAAACATATATTTTGTCATGTTATTTACTTTGAAGATCTTGTAAAGTCATGTATCCAATGATTCGTGCCAATCAGACAAAGAAAGCAATGCTGATCTTCGTTTGGATTCTCGAGATCTCTTGCAGTTATCTGTCTGTTGACTAAAGCGCTCCCAAAAATCTAATTATCCCGTTGCCATAGACAGGTTTCAGAGTGCAAAGTGTGAACTCAACTCAATGATGAAAAACGGCAAGATTTATTTTATCGCATCTGTTGCAAAATCTGTACAAACGGCAAGAATAAATTCACACACAAATTTTGTTGTGTTCCATTTTGCCTCATACTACCTCACCTTTTTTCAAAATAGATAATGACATCATTACTGACCCGCCAGCTAATGGGTGCAAGAACATACCGTGGCCGCCACCACGCGTAGGCATCCCTGTGACGTTGTAGTAGGATTGATCCCGCGTGCAGCCCGCAGCCGTTTTTTGCATCTTTTTTTTATTATTATTCTTATGGTACTTCACTCAACGAAGTCAATAAAATACTGCTGGAGATATTTTCCTTGATTTTCCAAAGTGCTAAATAACTGCTATGGGAAAGCGTTGCACTTCTCATAATGCCCGACTGCTGGCGTCATCTGCTATGACCACTGAAATGAAAACCACGGGGGTCGAGCACGCTACTATCTGTAAAAGTTAACGAGTCATTCCGTGTCAGAATGAAGTATCAAATAGGTATTAATAATAAATAAACTGATATTTTCTGCTAGAAATGCGTGCGATTACCCTACTTCATCTATTGTATGTGTGCATCTAAAGATGGGCCCGCGGTTGACATGACAAGCATGCGCAAATTTACATTTTTGTTTAGCGCACATAACCCTACAAAGCACAGCACAAGCGAGTTCCCCGGTTTGTGAAAAGCAGCACAGAATTCTTACAGCTGCAAGTTTTTTGTTATGATTGTGGGCAAACGTGAGAATCCCGCAAATGCATGCCTTATTCAGAGTTGTAACTTTTTTCTGTGGCACGATCCTAATATTTATTGCGCTAACTTTCTGTGGTGGTCATATGTTGCACATTCGATTGCCATCGATCCATACATAGGTTAAAATGAATTATAAATGATTGGTGCAGTTCCAAAGCTTCCACCAAGAGGCAAATCGTGATTAAAAATGCATTAGGCCAGCCATATCATTTCACACTCTTGAAAGAGCATGCTGCGAGGCCTTCTATATTGTAATCTAAATAGCAATTTCATGTTTCAGTGAGATTGCCAGAGTCCAGCTGTCTTTCTTTTTTTTACAGCTTCATTCATGAGCTGCGTGACATTTCATGGCAGCTTTTAAAAGATGAATCAGTTTTCAAAGCTAAACACGTTTTTGCCTGTAGATAAAAACTACATCAAAAGGAAGTGGCAGTGGCTATGGGCTCATTCTACTGACATAATGTATAACAGAGGAACCCTGTGAGATGAATTTTTTTTTTTTTTCAGAGGGGGGCACCACCTTGTTTAAAATAGGGCCCAGGCCGGCAGATGCGTTAGACCGTTATTTTTTGCACTACAGACCATGAGAAAAAAGCTACGATACTGGCGGATGGGAACGCGTGTGGTCGGGTACACACATATGGACGGACAGCACGAAAGGAGGGTGGGAGTGGCACAGACTGCGGTTAGGCTACTTTGGCAAGAGAAGTAGCTTTAGCAGACTGGAGTGGCACATGTATGAAGTAAGAAAGGAGGCTTCATCGAATGTACTGGCCAAACACGCAGAAGCAACTGGCAAATAAATAGACCAGAAAAGGGTGAATTTAATAAAAATAAAGAGAACAACTGAACTTCGAGGCTATATCTTGACTCTCTGACAATCCAGACAACGGCGCACATTCTTGAATGTAATGATGGCAACTTCTCCCACATGTAAATACCTATGTTCTATTTTAAAATATACATAATCGGACAGTTTTCACTTTCAGTTTTTGTTGTGAACGAGGCTCCCGTGCCGAAACAAGAACCCCATAGGATCGAAATAAGAACCACAACAACACAGAAAGAGAGAAGTGACAGTGGCACAGCCAGCGGCCCTGACAGCACCCTGTTTTTTTTTTTTTTTTCAGCACGAGGATACACCACGTGATCCAACCCTGCACGTCACAATGAATCCAGCGCTCGCACCTCCAGTGGTGGGCTTCATGCCCAATATCTAATGCTATCAATACCTATTTCCAGTCAGCATTTCTTTCTAAAAACAACCCCATTCCTTCTTTGTCAGGCATTCCTCGTTCTGAAACAATCAGAAATGATAAATGAAGGCATTCTCAGCCTTATCTTAAAACTGTAAGTAAAGAAATGCATCGGCCCGGACGGGATGCACAATGTATGCTTAGTTCACTACTTCCTATGGTCATCCAAATATTCAACAATCATATAGAATAAATCTGTCTTTTCTGGCACTGTTCCCTCCTCATGGAAGATGGCTCCCTCTCTTTAAATCTGGCGATAAGCAATCTCTATTAAATTATGGACCAATATCATTTACTTCTCAATCATGTAAAATGTTACAACATATTACTCATTAACAGATTATACTCTCCTTGGAATCAAACAGATGACTATCTTACAAACAGAATGGTTTTAGACATGGTTTCTGTAAAACAACACAATTCATTGAATTCACGCACTATATTTTGCTTAGCCTTGATCGTGGCGACCATGTTGGTATATGCTCATTCTTTGACACAGTTTTACATTCTAAGCTCCTTGCTAAACACAACGTGATAACAAACAATGCTCAATTGTAAGTGTACATCTAGCTTTTTGGCATCTCGCTCTCAGTTTGTTTCTTACAGGTGAACTAACTGTGCTGTTATTAATGTAACACAGGGTGGGCCACAAGGGTCGGTTCTTGGGCCTTTTTCTTTTCATTTACGTGAACAATTTGCTTGCTTACAGCTGTTTTCCTGTTCAATTTTATGTCAACGATTGCACTTTATATGAAATTATTAAAACACACTGCGACCACTACCGCTTGCAGCAGTCATCTGCTGGGTTTCGCAATTAGTACAAAACTTAGCAAAAGGATATTACCTCTAAAAATCATGCTTGCATCTTTTTGTAATAAACCACCCACCGTTTTTTACTACCCTATGATAACAGTCCTGTCAGTAGGGTTTCCGAATATAAGTATCTCAGTGTCCTTTTCACACATGACATGTCATGGGCCAAGTACATTGGCTATTATTGAAACAAAGAATTAAAAAAACTCTGCCACCTATACCACACTGTGTCCAAATTTTCAAAAGACACAAACCTCCTCTTATATCAATCACTAATTCGTCCTGTAGTGACTACACGTCCGTTGTCTGGAAACCGAATAAGCAGTGTCATTGTTACGACCGCAATTTCTCGCCCTCTTTAACTCTACCTTCAATGCAATTACCACCATTCCATTCGCCGAATAGAGTAGCAGTTCTTGCAAAGTATTGTTCTCTCGACAGTTAAACTGTCACACAACAAGAACCGCATAAACTTTGCTCTACAGTCAACGACGAGAAGCTCTCACAACCTAAATTTGAGGCCTTATTATGCTTGAACTAACATATTCAAGTTCAGTCTTTTCGCCGTTCCATCGAAGACTAGAATTCGTTACCTGGTTGTGTTTTTTCAAGCCCATCGCAATGTTTCACAGCCGAAATCCACAACGCATGTATGTAAAATACACTGATTTATATACAAGTGGTACTTGCTTGTTATAATTTTTTTTCATGTTCTCAATATTTTACATTAATTTAGCCTTCTATGTTGACATGACAACATTATGTTACCTGTTAGTGTTTTTTCTCATTGTCTTTACTTATATTTCTTCATATTCTTGCATAACCACTCCTGCTATGGTGCACCTAGTGCTGCAGTATGTGTAAATAAATAGATAAAATAAAGAAAATAGGCACAGTAATGTGCATGCCTTTTGTAGTGAGTGGCTGGCTTTAATCCATCAAGTTGTAATGATAAACACATGTTCTGATGCCCAATGGCCATGTATGCTTGTGCCACACATTATCACTGTAATGTTCCATCTTGTATTGTGAAGCATGTATACGGGATGCTTGCACTTTTAAACCACGAAAGGTACTTTAAAGGCATTTTTCAGCAGAAAAAGTTATTCTCACTATATTAACAAGCAGACACGTAGCCATGTGGTAGAACAACCGCATGCCACGCAAATGACTCAGGTTTTTATTCCCTTGCTGACCCAGAATTTTTGGTTATTTAATGCGAAAAATTTTTGTGTATGCAAGCACTTATTGCACCTGCCCGCCCACTTGCAGTCCTGTCAGGTTAATGTCAATTGTAGCTAGTTTCCATGCACTCACGTTGATTGATGCGGCAGTGTCCAGAGCCATCCTCACGAGCACCAGCACTCCATATCAGCTTATCGCTTCTGGTGTTGCTAATGCTTATGTTCCCGATGTCATCCTTGTGCAAGTAATAATAATAACATGTGGCATTTATCATTACAAAACCATGATATGATTATGAAAGATGCTGTAGTGGAGGGTTCCAAAAATTACGACCACCTAGCGTTCCTTAACTTGCACCCAAATCTGAGCACACAGGCTTGCAGCATTTTTGCCTCCATTAAAATGCAGTCGCCACAACCGGGGATTCGATCCCGCGACCTGTGGGTCAGCAGCCGCATTGCATGCCTTAGCCACTAGACCGCCACAACGAGGCTCGTCGTGCAAGAACAAATAACCGGTTATGTAAACATCTGCAACTCTTCAACATATGTCTGTGTGCGTGACACATTTATATATATATATTTAGTGTTATTTCACAACACGTCGCTCAATAAAAAACTTACAACATGGTCACCTTTTCACCACATGCTTCGCACAACGTCGATTTACAAGGAATGTGGGATATGCCGAATTTTTCGTTGGCAACTTTCTGGATTTTTCAGTCACGCACAAAATGATGATTTTTCGCTCACAATTAACGATGCCGACACCACGTTTTCTGTGACACAACTCTTTAACGCTATCGCGTCAAAATAAACAAGACTAGCAGGGCTGCACAGGATTGTGCACGAGTGTTTACGTGAGGATAGACGCATGATAGGGGCTTCAATCTTGAAAGATTGTGGTTTCGTTTTCGGAATATGAAAACCCAATGTTTGGCGCATCTTCAGCACAGAATAGTAGAAATGTATCAGGACGCAGCAGGATCGGTCTTTCGGCACAGTTTGTCACAGCTTTCAGATTACTGTAAAACTCTTTCGCATTAAAAATTAACAGGACCAACAGGGTTGCAAAGGATTCGGAGAGAGACATGCAAGATAGTTTTCGGTGCTCAAGTGCAAAGGTTGGGCAACAAAAATTCAAAGGCAAAGGCAATCCACTACATGCACTGGTTTTGTTTTTAGCATGTAGCAAGGTTTACTGACGTAAAAGCTATATTGCCTGCAAAGCAGCAAGAAAGTGTAAAATCTATATGCACTATTGCGATCAATCACTGCAACTAAATATAATGTTGTCTAAAGAGGCACACGATGCTGCATCTAAATGTACACAAATAAAAATAATAAAGTTACAATATTGACATAAAAGGTTTGATATCTGTCTGTCTTGCACATTAGCGATCCATGTCCCATCATAATAGGTTTGCTATGAGCATGAATATACCAAGAATGTTTGCAAAAAAATAGCGATAATATTATTACCATTTCAATACCAAAGGCTCATTTTCATTTTTAGACACATTATTAATGAGATCTGACAAAATATCTCTTGGCATGACTGCCTGTCAGATATCATTATTAATTCCCAAGCTCTCATAATGAAAGAAATCATTCTAAAAATCACACAGATCACACAAATCAGCTTTCATTTCTATATTTAAAATGCAATTTTCTCGTCATGCAATTTTAGGCAACTTTTTGAGATTGTGGACATAATGCTTTTGGTACTACAGATGGCCAGATAAGGATGAAATCCTTCCCACATATTCCTTAGCATGTGAAGAATACAAATATATTTTTTTATATGTATGATTTACTTAATTATTAACTTAAGAGAAGCAATTATATGAACTGATAATTTCAAGGTTTCTCACATTTAAAAACTTTCGTGTTACATAATACAAAATCTACACAATCTTTCTTGATTAGTTATTTGCATTCCACAGTCTATGCGGAGCAATACGAGCCATTATTGACTTATTATTAAAATGCTTTGTTATAGAAAAAGTTCCTGCAAAAATAGTTACTTTACACAATGTCATGGTACAAGACAAAGCTATACAAATCACTATAAAACTGATTACATATTTCAAATTAGTATAAGAAGTTATATATATAGTTAAAAGTTCATAGAACTGTACTATGGATTAAAAAAACCTTGATTTCCATCTTCGATGAAGAAAGTGCCCGCACACAACTCGCTTTTTATGTTGACTTTTTTGTATGATAACGGTACACGTGGTTTTCAAGGTGGTGTTTTTGTGAAAAAGATGCATTACAGTGCCCACAAGAGAAGGGACATTCTCCTGTGTGGGTGCGCATGTGCCTAATGAGGCTCCCCCTCTGTGAAAATGACAGACTGCACTGGTCACAGAAAAACGGACGCTCCCCAGTGTGTGTGAGCATGTGATCCATGAGGGTATTTCGCTGGGAGAACGATGCACTCCACCAGTCACAGGAAAAGGGACGCTCCCCTGTGTGCGTACGAATGTGTCTATTGAGGTTCGTCTTCCGAGCAAATGCAGCTGGGCACAGGTGGCACTGGAAGGGGCGCTCGTCCGTGTGTTTGAAGAGGTGTCTTTGCATGAGGGCCTTGTTTTTGATCGCATAGCTGCACTGACGACAAAAATGCAGTCCGCCTCATGGGAGGCCGAAGACAAGGAACCTGCAAAACCACAGAGACAAAATAGAGGCAATGAAAACCTTACATGCATTGTGTGCAACTACACAAGAGCACTAGGCAATGAAGAAATATTACTGCACTTGTAGATGAAATACATAATCACCTTCGCATAAGCAAGCCACATGTTACTGGAGCAATACCCGTGCCACGACGACATGGTTACAAACAGTTTCCCTCTCTCTTTGTACATACTATGTCTAACAAATGAAAAGACCTCCAGTAAATGTGCACGAATACAAT
Source organism: Rhipicephalus annulatus (assembly GCA_013436015.1). Lineage (NCBI taxonomy): Eukaryota > Metazoa > Arthropoda > Arachnida > Ixodida > Ixodidae > Rhipicephalus > Rhipicephalus annulatus. The sequence continues at coordinate 118,651 of WOVY01006788.1, read as the reverse complement.
ACAATATCGATGTAAATCTGGTACTATATCTAAATGACGTTTATTCATAATACGCTAATTGATAAGGCACCAGCTCAGTAGAACATTTATTGCACTTTTTTTCCCCATAAAAACGCCTATAAAATATTACACTGCAACAAAAAAAAAATCGTCATTCAACGGATGCAGCATAAGAAATTAAATATGTGCTTACAAGGTTAATATGAAACAAACTCCAAAAAATATGAAAAAAATGGAAACAAATCACTAAGAAAGGATGTAAATATCCCAGTTTGGTGTTTAGAAATGCTGGCACATTTATGAGAAATGCCGAAGCAATAAATTCTGCGTACTCTCACTTTTTACACATTTCCCACTATTGTTTCTAAACTACTTCAGTGACAGCATAATGATTGAATAGAACATCAGTAAGCTATGCATCATATAATGTTCCAGGCACATACTCGAATAAACATAAAAGCACAAATTCAACTTTTTTGCATAACTATGCTAAGAGCTCGTTAGCTTGGATTTCACGAGACTGGACAAAATATACCAAACTACCGAAAATAATATTAACATAATATTTCTCATACAAAAACATTTATTATTTCTTTATCAATTAGTTAATACTCCTTTTATTTTGCATAAGAGGAGTTAAAAAGTCGCAACTTTCATCATCCTGCAATAGAAAAAAGAGCCAGCAAAAAACCTCACAAAGACAGCGAAAAAGAACAACTAAACAGGACAAGCACTAGACTTGCAACTGATTGATTATTGAAAAATTGGGCACACCCACAGACATGGAACAAAAGCGCATGCTCAAACAAGGACCTTCTGAGCCATATTAACCTTGGGCACCTCACTGTCCATATCATGAAACGTGTGAAGCAATGATGAAATTTAAAGGGACACTAAAGGCAACTAGTAAGTCTACAGTGATTGTTGAAATAGCGGTCCAGATACCTTGTAGTGTACTTTTGTGCCAAGGAAGGGCTTATTTTGAAATAAAATCACGTATTAGTGTTCCGCATCGGGTTAGCGCACTTCAAATTACCCGCCTCAAGAAGAGGACCGACCGTAATGACTCACACCACTATTGCCATGCACAATGTTGTCCGGCTTTACTGCGCTAGTAGCGGCAGACCGAAAGCAACGGGAGCCACCGCAGCAACAGCAGCCATTGATCAATTTCCCGCCATTGGCTCAGAGATTACAGACTTATTTTCGTACAGCTGGGACTCGCTAGATAGCATGACCTGTCCAGCTTGACCAAGCAGAAATAAAATTTTTCAACCACTTGTGCCATTCCCCATTAGTAACGTTGGGCGGTTCTTTTTTGCAGTATTCAAACAGATACCTTGCTGCGGTGGTTTAGTGGCTAAGGTACTCTGCTGCTGACCCACTGCTCGCGGGATCGAATCTCCGCAGCGGCGGCTGCATTTCGGATAGAGGCGGAAATATTGTAGGCCAGTGTGCTCAGATTTGGGTGCACCAGGTGTTTGAAATTTCCGGAGCCCTCAACTACTGTGTCTCTTATAATCACATGGTGGTTTTGGGACCTTAAACCCCACATATCAATCAATTATTCAAACAGAAACGATCAAGCAGCATTTTATTAGTCTCTTGATGTACGGAAGGTGTTTTTATTTAGTGCGGCTAGATCGATTACTATTAATTAAATGTAGGCGGTTCATCTGATGTCATCGGGATAATTTTGAGAATTTCCTACTGAGGGGTATGTGTTCTTGTGCATTTACCTTAATTTTTCTTTAAGTAGGGCACTGTTGTTGATAATATTGTCATTTTAAATGCTGTCATATACTGAGCTTTCACTCTGAGGTGAATTGTTATTTGACTTTATAGTCCCTTTACAGCTTGGCTTACCAGCTATCTAAAACCCAAACTCTTTCTCTGCGAGTAGAAGCGAGGGCTCACTCCTACATGACGATTCGCCCCGGTTCCTCTTTTCAAAGGCCTCAAGGATCTTACGATCAATCTTGTTTCTACCTTCGCCAATTACGATTGCAGATATGAAACCTGGGATGCATCCGCAGCTTTTGAAATGCAAAGGCAAGTTTCCACGAGTGCCCGAGGGGGGGGGGGGGGGAGGAGATAGCAGTGTTCACGCAGCCTGTCATTCAGACATTGGCCCATCTGGCTGATATAGACACAGTTGCACGACAAGAGAATTAGGTATACTACCGAAACAGCCCATTCCGTGAGACGTTAGCTTGCTTCTTTCCCCAAATGCTGTTCAAACTAGTTTTCTGCATTGCTATGCCATTGCAGTCTGGAGAGCTTACACGGTGCAGATCGTAATTTTCAAAATCAGCGATCGTAATTGGCAAAGATAGAAAAAAAATTGAACGAGAGATCTGGGAGGCCTTCGCAATCAGATAGCGGGGCAAATTCTCATGTGTGAGCAAACCCTCAGTTTTCCTCAAACAGAAAGAGTTGGCGTTTATAGATAGTCGGTAAGCCAAGCGTTAACTTTTATCATTGCTTCACACGTTTTATGACATGGAAGTTAGGTGCCCAAGGTTGACATGGCACAGATGGTACTTTTTTACACATGCTCTATTGTTTCATGTGTGGAGGTGTGTGCAATTCTTCAATGAACATTCAGTTGCAAGTCCAGCGCTTGTCCTGTGTTGGTTGTTCTTCGCTGTCATCGTGTGGTTTTGCGATGGTTCTTTTTCCCTATTACTATGAATCAACTCGCCCAGAAAGCTACATTACTGATCATCCTAAAACTTCATCCACAAAGCGGCGAAGCTACAAGACCCCCCATCTTTAATAAGCCTGAAAGGTGTTCTGCATCACACCCTTACCTACAGCTACTGTCATTACCAGTTCTATGGGCACACGATTTTTTCGGACATTGTATGGCTGGCATTTCGTGCTAAGCACTCTCCAATGACTGTACGAGTTACTTAGGTTCAGGCGAAAAATGACCAAAATACCAGAGCTTCACGCCATTAAACAATGCAGATTCTGGCCTCGACCAATAAACATGTTCCATTTATCAAGCTATTACTGTACAGTGAATACAGACAATGACTATTGGATTTCTAAGACTGTCCTCATATACCAGAACAGGAAAACCAACTTTCATATATTACAAAACAGTGCAATCAACTCAATGCACTACTTGCACTTTAAGCATCACTGAGAAAAAATGCAAAAGCAAATATAATGATCGAATCAAGAATGGTACAATTTTTTATGATAGAATAAAATGAGAAAGATTTAGGCAAATTTCAATGGTTTTTGCTAAGTAAGTGGAACTGCAAAAGAATCAGTTTATTTGTCCATATTAAAAATTTTGTTGACAAGAAAACACAACAAGTACAAACACATGCAACAATGTATGAGAGGGCAAAATGCATAATGAAGTAACATTAGGTTGCCACTACGAAATGATTACATTCAACAGTGCAAAATCAAAGAGTCACTAGCGAGTATTGCCGTTGCTTAGATACAAATTTCTTCTTTTCAGCACATGCGGATGTGTAAAAATGTGCATCAATAAATGCTTCACATCAACTAGTGATTGACAAAACAGGCAATACTTCTTCACACTGATGAAACATAACCATTACAAAAAAATTCATTATATACTTCTTCCCAATTTCGATAGACAGAGCCAAAATTGAATAGTCAATTTCATTTATTTCAATGAAGCCTATTTAATGGAGCAGTCCTTAGACATGGGCCGCATCCCCACCACAATCCCACGTTCACAAAATATTAAGCAGCAACGTTCTCATGAAATAATTATTTCCAAGAGGACACTGGAGCCATGCCTTTCTGGCAATATCCAAAGCACGAGACTTGTTCATTTCTTCATAAAGCCTTGGTCACATCTGCAAAAGTACACAGACAACTGTTAAAACAAGCACAAACAATGCAGTACTTTCAACATTAGCTAAGCTTCATCAAACTTTTTTTTTCTTAGTATTGTAATTGAGTGACCCCTTTTCATTACCAAGTTGGTGCCTACTTATTTTTTGAAAACACAATCTCTATACAGAGGGCACTTGAATTTGAGCACTTGAATTTGAAAGAAAATATAATATGAAATTGAACGTTGAGGCAGTGAATTGTAGCAGCATAATAGATATGAAATAAATAAATGCTTTGTGAACCGAACCAATGAGCTATGCGTGTGTTCCCCCATTTTAGCACAAGATATGTCGGTAGATTATATAAAACAGAGGTCCTGTAGCTAAATAAAGATGGATGCATCAACTGTTGATGCCAAGCAATCAAATGTGTAGACATTCTCTTTTAGACATTGCGGGACGTTTAGAATATAACTTTCTTGAGTTGTAGCAATAATGAAAGACAACACACACACATGATACTTGAGCCATCGAGTAAGTACAACTGCATGTTCTATGCACTTGAATAGCAGTGTCTCTCTCTACTATAGCAATTGGAATAAATTTTCAGTGTCATTATTGAGGTTTCCCAGCTCAATGAAGGAATGATAAGAATGAATCTATAAAAAAAAACGGCCGTGAAAAAATTGGGGTATCTGAAGCTTCGCCTCTGAGAGTTGAACACGACAACAATATCCCGTATCTGGTGCGTACTTCAAACACTTAGTGTATGAAATCTTTTCAAACTTGCTGTGCACACGCTAAATTGTCTCAAGTGGGCTACGTCGCAGCAGCACCAGCCCGATATTTACTCGTTGCTTGCAATTTCTGCAGTTCCTCGCCGACTTGGAGAATCTGAACTTTTGGGATGTCACTTGCTCTGTCTCTGATGCACATGGTTCTGCCCAGTCATTCCTGGCTCGGCACGTGGACGTCATGGACTGTCTGCCATGGGCACGTCATATCACTTTGATGTGGGACGACACCTGCGCATCACCCTTCGAGCTACCGCAAGTCAGTGTTTACAGCAACCCGTTACATTGTCGTTTCGTGAACTGGGAGCGCAAGGGAACACACACAACAAGCAAAGAGGCACGCAGCAAGAGCGCTCGTGCTGTGTGCCTTGTTGCTTCATGTGTGTTCTCCCGCGCTCCCAGTTCACTCAACAATCATTCACAGTATTTTAGAAGATCCCGTTGAATACCCTAGTACGCTGTAGTGTAGCATTAACTTCTGCATTTAACAATACATTGAAAATTACCTGCCCACAAATAGAATGCGTCCACAGGCTTGAAAAAGTATGTAGTGACTATACACGGCCCATCATTCTGAAGGTTTCTACCACGGGGGAGAAAGCCCTTGTTTTCAAAAATACACCCTGTTTATTACAGAAAATATTTTTGCACATATTAGACACATAGAGATAAATATTTGAGAAGCTTGACTTTATTTTTACAACAACGGCTCTGTGGTGACGTTAAGATACGATCATGCGTTCATTGACAACGTAAGTTATAATTGAGACGACACATCGAACTCCTAAGCGAAGGTCACAGATTCAGCACCTAGCTCTCGATTGTGAGTACCCGCATCTTCGAATCCTGCCTTATCCACTGCATGATCTCAATGTAGCCTTCATGAAAACATCGCGGTCCTGAAAGTCAATGCTTGTAGTGTTGCTAAAAAGCTTTCAGATCTATTGTCTCTTGACACAACTAATACCTCTCATATCATTGGCATCACAGAGTCATAGCTTTATTGTAACATTTGCGATTTTGAGTTCACTGCACCCCGTTTCATTGCCGTACTTAAGGACAGGACACAAGGCATTGGCGGCGGCGTTGCACAACTTATCCGGTCAGATATCTTGTTCTCAGTGCTGCCCTTGCCTGCTGAAACAGAACCCATCTGATGCAAGGTCTACCTAAAGAATCGGTGTACTGTAGTTAGCATTGTGTATCGCCCACCCAGATCATCCCTTGAAGTTCTTCAAGTTCTTTCCATTTTTACGTGCGTTGCAAATATCGCTTCAACAAGACTTATCTGTATGAACAACTTTAACGCTCCTGACATCCATTGGCCTTCTCTGACTGTAACGGGTCATGATGCTACAATATGCCAAGAATTAATAAATATTTCTCGATCCTTCAGGCTTACTCAAGTCATCTCATGTTCAAGTAAGCTACTTTCTATCCAAGACCTAGTTTTCTTAAGTGCAGATCTAGCTGACAGCAACTTCTCTTGCAAAATAGTTGAGGGATTCTCGGATGATAAAGTCATCTTGTTAACACTTTGCTATCCCATGTCCAAATCACTTTATACATTCACCAGCTTTCCCAATTTCACTCGTGCTGACAACACTTCCACAACTGATATTTTAGCTCCCCAGTTTGATACATGTTCTGTGCTTTCTGACAGTCAAGACATATATCTTGTCTTGTTAAGTACTTTGAAGATCTTGTAAAGGTGTGTATCTAGTGATTTTTGCCAATTAGGACAAAGAAAAGCAACGCTGATCTTCCTTGGATTACTTGAATTACTCGTGACCTCTTGCATTTATCTCGTCATGCCTGTCGACTTAGGCACTCCGAAAGATCTAATGATCCCATTGCTCTAAACAGGTTTCAGAGTGCCAAGTATATACTCAACTCAATGATGAAAACAGCGAAAGATTCATTTTATCGCATTCTGCTGCATGATCTGTTAAAGACTAATCCACGCAAACTCTGTTGTTCTATTTTGCCTCATGCTGCATCACCTCCTTCTTTCGAATTAGATAATGACATAATAACAGAACCACCAGCTATATTTATTGCTTTCAATAACTATTTCCAGTCTGCATTTGTTTCTAACAACAACGCCATTCTTTGCGAGGTATTCTTCATTCTGAACAAATCAGCGATATTGAAATAACAAATGAACGTATTCTTAGCTTTATCTTAAAACTGGAAGTAAAGAAATGCATCGACCTGAACAAGATGCACAATGTATCTTAGTTCGCTACTCTATGGTCATTAAAATATTTAACAATCATATTAAATAAATCCTTATTTTCTAGCACTGTTCTGTCTTCATGGAAAATGGCTCCGTCTCTTTAAATCTGGCGATAAGTAGTCTCTATTAAATTATAGACCAATATCATTTACTTGGCCCCGCCGGGGTGGTCTAGTGGCTAAGGTACTCGGCTGCTGACCCGCAGGTCGCGGGTTCAAATCTTGGCTGCGGCGGCTGCATTTCTGATGAAGGCGGAAATGTTGTAGGCCCGTGTGCTCAGATTCGGGTGCACGTTAAAGAACCCCAGGTGGTCAAAATTTCCGGAGCCCTCCACTACGGCGTCTCTCAAAATCATAGCGTGGTTTTGGGACGTTAAACCCCACAAATCAATCAATATCATTTACTTCTTAATCATGTAAAATGTTACAACATATCACTCAAACAAATTACACTCTTCTTGGAATCAAACAGATTACTATCTCACAGACAAAGTGGTTTTAGACGTTTCAGTACAACAACACAATTAGTCGAATTTGCGTACCATATTTTGCTTAGCATTGATCATGGCGACCATGTTGATGGTATCTTTGACACAGTTTTACATTCTAAACTCCTTGCTAAACACGTGATATTAAACAATGCTCAATTAGTTAAGTGTCACTCTAGCTTTTTGTCATCTCGCTTTCAGTTTATTTCTTAAAGGTGAACCATCTGTGCTGTTATTAATGTAACATCGAGTGTGCCACAAGAGTCTGCTCCTGGGCCTTTAGCTTTTGCGTGAACGACGTGCCTGCTCACACCTCCTCTACCGTTCGTTTTTATGTCAATAATTGCATTTTATTAGATATTATTAAAACACACCGTGACCACTACCGCTTGCAGGAGTCATTTGCTGGGTTTTGCAATTGGTACAAAACTTAGCAAACGAATATTAACTCTAAGAAACTCATGCTTGCATCTTGTTGTAATAAATCACCCTTCGTTTTTTACTACCCTTTTGATAACAGACCTAACAGTAGGGTTTCGGAGTATAAGTATCGCCGTGTCCTTTTCAAACATGACATGTCTTGGGCCATAATATTGACTATTATTGAAACAAAGCATTAAAAAAAAATCTGCTACCTATGCCGCACTCTGTCCAAATCCCCAAAAGGCACAAACTTCCTCTTATATCAATTGCTAATTCGTTTTGTAGTGACTACACGTTCGTTATTTAGAACCCACATAAGCAGTGTAAAATTGAAAGTTTGAAGGCAGTGCAGAAAAAGCAGCAAGGTTCATATTAGATGGGAAGGTGGGATGGTTTGACGAATATGACACACTGGTCAAGACATGAATAATGTCACCATCTCATTGCATACCTCGTTAAACATATCCCGCCAGATGATGGCACATACCCACAGGTATGTGGCACAGGTGATTGACACAATATCTACCAAGTAATGGCGAGAACCCGCTTGGCAATTTTAATGTGCGAGCATTAGAAAAAAGTTGACATCGGCAGCGTTGGCCACATGAATGCAAAAAATAAGTGTCAAAGTCCCAGCAGGAAACAAACCCTAGCATTCTGCGGGTAATCAAGTATTCTACCTCAAAGCCATGGCAAGTCTCGGAACTACTATTCAAAAAAACCTTAGCGATCGTGAAACATATATTGTGGTTGCAGGGCTGGCTATTCAATTTTATAAATATTACATTTGTGCTCCTATGCTACAACCATCACGTCGGATTAACGTCAATTGTAGTGAGGTTCTATGCGCTGAAGTTGATTCATGTAGCAATGTCCAGAGCTATCCTCGCCGGCACCAGCGCTCCATATCAGCTCATCATTCCTGCATTTGCTAATAATCATGTTCCCATTAGGATCACTGGGCAGGTGATAACAAAATGAGGGGTTTAACATCCCAAAACTGTGATATGATTATGAAGACGCCATAGTGGAGGGCTCCGGAAATTACGACCACCTGGGATTCCTTAACGTGCACCTAAATCTGAACACACAGGCCTACAGCATTTTTGCCTTCATGGAAAATGCAGCCATCGTAGCCGGAGACTCGATCTCGCGACCTGTGGGTCAGCAGCTGCATGCCTTAGCCACTAGACCACCACGACGGGGCTCACTGCACAAGAGCGAACAACTAGTTATGTAAACATCTGCAACTTTTCAACATATGCTTGTGTGCACAACATTCACACAAATAGTAAGCGTAATTTCATGACATTTTGATCATTATAAATTATAACATGGTCACCTTTCATCTGCATGCTTTGCATAACGTTGACTTACAAGGAATGTGGCATCTGCCGAATTTTTTATTTGCATGTATATCCATTTTTCAGTCACGCACAAGATCACACAACAGGACCAGCAGGGTTGCAAAGGATTCAGAGAGTGATTACCCGTGATGTTAATGAGCTTTTCATGCTGAAAGAATCCATCAGCACACATATTGCTAAAAGAATTTAGAGGAGTGATGACCAACACCTGCAGGGTAGTAGATGATCCACTGATACCTAAGCTTTATACATGGTCCAACATAAGAACTGCTATTTTTGAGGCTGAATGACACAGTGAACTATGAGTGCCATCATTTAACGGGCTCAGAATACACGGCGAAGTCTATCATTGTCATCAGGTTTGGCTCTAAGCGCCACATGTGCAGCAACTCGCTGAGGGATTCCCATGGAATCAACTGACACCATTTGTCAGAACTCCCAGAACATTGAGTAAGTTTGCATCCTCCCTTTTGGTATATCCGGGCGAATGCTCCATAATTCATAGTGACTCGTGAACTCAGCATTTACTATTAAAAGCTGGAGAAGTGACATGCATCACTATTTATGAGAGCCATAAATGTGCTAAAGGATTACAGAATCAGTATGATTTTGACAACACAACTTTCAGCCAGAGTACACTTCTTTGTGACTGACCAGTGCTGTGCACGAAAAATGTTTCCACATCTGCCTGGAATTAGGTGGTCACAATATTAAAGGTGCTCATTAAACTGTTCTCTTTAACAGTGTACTGCACTGTTCAATAGTGCAAAAAGGGGAGGGAGAAGGTTATAATTTTCTTCACCTGGAGCTCTTCTACTAGAAACCTGTAATTCCTAAGCTAACTAAGATAGATCAAACGAAAATGCAGTCAGAGTATGCTGCAGAAAACAAATAAGAAAAGCCTATTCAAAAGACTACTTAAATATTGTAACACAGATGCAGGAGTGAAGTTTATGATTTCTGCCAGCGTAAAAATCAATTTTAGACATGGATGACGTTCTTCTAGGACATTTTCAGGCAAATTGTGCCAAAATGAATACTCCTTTTCTAAGGATAACAAAAAAGAGGTACTTTGAGCCACTCTGCACAAAACTACACTAATGATGATGAATGAATGCTAGAGAAGTGCAATCTGTATAACATGCAGTAGGATGAATGAAGTTGACAAATGCGAAGTGACATGCAGTACATGAACGAATATCTGGGGTTTCACATCCCAAAACCCACGATGTTTGATAGAAACGCATGCTAGCAATGCTGTCGCGCAAGATGTGGCAATCACGCAATCACGTGAGAACCCAAGAGCAGGCATGTGTACCGCACCGCAAGTTGACCATCAGCAGCACATCATAGCCTCCGAGATTATATGCATGACCCTCTGAGGCTTTAATACCCCTTCGTGTGCATTGACGTTTAAATTACACATGGCTTTCCATAACATTTTTTCCCAAACGTTGCTATACTGTGTTTACATGGACCTGCCACATCATGCAAGCCATATCTTCACATGAGACATCCTAAGAAAGGTGCACTAGACAGAGACAGGACTTGCTCAAGGAGCCAGGTCCGAACACGTCAACATGCACGACTGTTTGAGGCACGCACACATGTAAAATCTCCCGTTCGCACGGGAGGCTATCAAACCTTCGTAATTGTGCGGGCACGATTGGAAGTAGCAATGTATTGCACTAAATCTGATGGCTGGACGAGTTTGTGTGTATCCACATACGTCCCCAACACCACTGCCACTCTTACGACATTCTGCAAAAATTTGAAGGCTCTCAAGTGACAAAATAATTTTTTCTCCTCAAGATTCGAGCAATTAACTGTTTTCAATGCAAGAAATGGGTAAATCCGAGCTGTATTCACAATAACGCATTTCTTTCTAGGTCCCACAGTATAGCAAACTCCATTCCTAAGGCACTTGAAAAAAAAATGAAAAGCAAAAATACAACAAATAATATTTAGTGCACAAAGTGAATTAAATCAGCACAAAGGTGAATTCATAACAAAAAGGCGCATAAGTGATTCAAGTGATAAATTAAAAGTGAATCAGATTTGAGCACTTCACCTACAAAGCTTTAACAATGAAAACCAAAAGTCATATTCAGGAGTGGGAAAGAGAACACTGCAGTTACCTACGATTGTCAGAAAAAATTACGGTTGTCTTGTTAACAGGATAGCATTTTGCATATGCAATAGTCAGCATTAGATGAATGGATGCTCTGTAAGCTCTTTCTGCATTCCTTTTTGCGATAGAATTATCTATAACCGGGGTACAACAGCGAAAACAAAATTTAGTGCAATGTTTGGAGCAGCAAAATGGTAATTTTGGAACAGTAAAATCAAAATTCGAAGCAGGTTTCGTGGAAAAAAGTAAATTTTTATCATTAAAAATCAAATTTGGAGCACTGTAAAAAAGAATGCTAACAATTAGAAACAAATATATGTACAACACATTCAACCCACCTAAATAGTGCTGCAGAGTAAACATGAGAACCGCTTTTTAAATAAAAGTAGTATTCTGAATTACCTCACCAAGCAAACAATGATGAAGTTCACGTTAGTATGTGCCACACCTGCTGAATCCTTTGAGAGACTCTGCAAATGTAATTGTGGCTCTGCCAAGCTGGGGACCATAAAACTCGGGAGATTTGTAAAACCAAGGAGTAGGGGTGGCAAAAAAAGAAAAGAAAAAAAAACTGACACACAATATGTCATTGGCTGCTCCAAATGATTGCCAGTGCCTTTTTTAGACGTCAGGAATCTCACTATACTCAATTATGTGGCACATACACACATCGGTACTGAATAAAATGAGCTGTGTCCCATGACTAGTGCCAACAGCCCCTTCCAAATCATGTACACTTTTCAGCGGGGCACTGGTGTACTGCAGCGGGGGTGCCTTATAAACCATCCTGCATTGGTTAGAAAGGGCCAGCATATGTCGAGAAGTGTTGCTGTCGAGAAGAAAGAGTTGTATGTCGAGAAGAAAGGGCCAGGCAATCAAGAAGTGTTGCTGCATATGTAAGCAACACTCTGGACAAGGTTTGCCTATAAAAACATGTTGCTGAAATGCTACCAGTGCAACAATCGAAAACATGAGTCACCCAAGCTGCCATCTTTCAGTGCATAAGTACTATACTTAGTCAATGCAGCTGCCTGCTGCCACTACGTAGACATCCGACTACATGCAGACACTATAGTTAAACGGTGACAAAAAAGACATCTGCTTTGTTACAATAGACTATAAAGCTTTCAACAAATTATTGAACTTAGTTAATAAAATTATATGTACAATGCCAAGCAGCAAAAGCTTCATTCGATATTGCTACTTATCAAGCATGCGAAATAGTACTACTGCTAGATAGTATTAATTCCTTTTAATGGCTAGAGTAGCATTGCGATTTTTCGTGGTGAAAAGCACATGCACATTTTTGTGCATAAAACAATGAATTGTTGCTTTGTACACATTAGCATACTTCATGTATTTGACAATCTTAAGCAATTTGAGTAAAAGCATGAAGATATAGTGGAATATCAGAAGTAAATTATTCACTACAATGTTTCAGCAGCCTACATGACGACACACATGTACACATTACACATTATCGGCTTGCATAACTGGTTATCCTGAACAAATACAATGGCTACACATTGAGGGAACATTTAGAAGGCACGCTTGGCATCTTTAAATAATTGAAACTCTTTCAATGTCGACCTAAACAATGCCCACACCAGCTTAAGAAGAAATGCCCCGAGACCTTAATTGCAAGTTTTTTTTTTTTCATTTCAAAATTACATAAATTTCATTTTTAATAACTTTCTTTCAAAATTTTAGTTTCTTTACTTTCACGACAAAAAAAAAAAAAAACTGGAGATCATCACTAAAGTAGAAGTAGGTTAAAGTCACTTTCAAATAGTACAAGGTGACTACTGAAACAAAAAAGAGCTCGTTGTCTAGAGCCCCCTGAATATTGTCACCTGGCTGCTTGCCATTGCGTTTTTGCATAAGGAGTTCAATGAAACCACATGCTCAAAATAACCATAATTGACAAGCTCTAATGATGGAACAAATCACCTTAAAAAGCATACCTTTTCCACATATATGACTTTACACTTACACCTTTGAAATGCATTTTTCTTACGGTCCATTTTAGGCCAACTTCTTTAATTTACACATAATATTTTTAGTACTTCAGGTAGCCCAATCGGAATGAAAATTCACCACCCACATATTCCTCAACATGTGAAGGGTGCAAGACTTTCCTTTAAAACTTGATATCCCCTGTATAATTATTATGAACCAAAAGTAAGCAATCATGATGGTTTGTGATTATAATCAAAAGTGATCAATAATATTTCATTTTTTAAGCTATCACAGCTTTAATAGTGGCCCATTCTTTAAAGAATCCTTCGCAGCTATTCCGGCGAAGCACGCAAATCTCTAACCTGTTAGAATGATGTTGCCCGACTTCAGCCTAAAACGGTTCCCTTTAATGTGTTAAAAAATTGATTGCAGTGCATCCACGTGAAGAAACAAAAAAGAAGGTCATGTGGCTTATACTTGGTCAAATTACTTCCAACTGTTGACACTGACACTATTGCAGGTTCAGTTTCATATGAGACTTGGACACACATGAAGTCTTGAGTGAAATCAGCATGTCCTGTGACTTTAAGAATACATAGTGTTCATGTGATGTCACTTACGCCGTTGTCGCCCTCTCCCGCAATGCCTGGGTACCTATGGCAGTTCACGTGCTGCAGCGCGTTTTGTGGGGGGCTCGTTATCTGTTGCTGTGTACAATGTTGAAAGGAAGCATTGTGGTTTTTTTGTTGTCATACTTTAACGAGCTCATCGGATCAGGAAGGCCTCGTTTGTTCACTTGATACAAGATCAGAAAATCAAGATGTGCGACACGTATATCAGCCACCGCATACACCGGCTGCCCGCCATGACCTACGAGGGCCCATTATCTCGCTTTCACTACAAACACCACAGATTGTGTGGCCCAAGAACAAGTGAAAGCCCAAAGTCTCTCGAGCCACACTTTTAAGAGCGGATGAGCGAAGCGCAGCAGCTCTTATAAAAAATGAGTCCTGCAAAGCTAGGCAAGCTTATAAGAGATATAATATTAATAATAATATATTGCTGCGGCCCACGCCACCAAAGTAGCAGCATCCCCTCCCCCCCCAAGTGTTTTAAACAGTGCTGATGTTGAGCCTGTTTGATTGAAATTTGTGGAAACAGCCGAGGAAAACGTTATGCGAGGCAGATAGAGACTCCGCGTGATGCATGCCACGGTAATGCCAGTCATCACTTTTTTTTCGTGTATGTCTTGACACCTTTTTCACCTTGTATTTTACTTTTTTTTACGCTAATCTACAGTGGAGACCCTGAAAATAATGAAGACCGTGTTAGAAAATTAATTGACTAATTTTCGAAAATCCTGACCCCCCAACTCGAACCGATTGGCTATACTTCAATATGAACAAATATTGTTTCGCATCATTTTTCACAGTTTGTTCCAATGCAATACCCGAATTTCCACGATCACCATCACGATTATGACCACCTCCCTGACACGCTGATTGTGCATGCAGTGGTCGCGGACAAGTTTGTACGTACAGTATCTTGGTAAGCTATCTCTGTTTGCAGGTAAGTGCTTGGCTATGGCACTTACCAGGAATGAAGTTACACCTGAAGACGCAAATATCACCGAGTTTCTTCAAGTAGTTTTTTGTTAATCCGCGCCAGCCAAACACGCCGGTACTTTTCGGAAAATCGCAAACTGCGTTCTCAACTTTGAGTAATAACTTTCGGCGAAGAAACACACCGAAGCTCTGCTCTCTTTTCGACGACTACTAAATTAACTTGCCTCACTAGCAGCCCTCAAACTTGCATCGTGAGGCAAAGCTAAATAGGTGCAAGCTTGAGGAGACAACATGGTAGCGGTAGGCGACAAAGTCGGCAGGTGCCCGGGCATGTCGGTGGCTCATTTCGGAAGTGACGAACGGGCGTTGCATGGCACACGTGCACACTATGTATACAGAAAGAAAGTCAAAGAACATTGTCTGGGGTTTCAAATTGTACTATGCAAAAAATTCTTTTATTTCTCCAAAAATTATTTATTCAATCATTTTGAATAGCTTACAAAAGTTATGTATTAAGACTTAAATGCCTTTTTTTACTGTGAATGAACAAAAGAATGAGAATTTTAGAGACCTGTTTTTTTTAGCCAGTATTAATGAGAATAGGCAATTATTGTCTGTTCTAATTCACATTGTATCTAACAAAAAACAAGCCCTTAAAATTTCCCTCATTTCTTAAATTCAAAGCGAGGACATTGGTTTGACAGAGTTGATGCCTTCAGGCAGCATGCCTTCAGGATTATTGGTCAGTTGCCAGCTCATAAAAAAGATCATATGCTATAAAGCACTAGGAAGCAGAAAAAGTGTGTCCCACACTCACCATTATGGCTGCAATTGGTGCTAACACTCCCAAGGTTAAATGCACAGATATGCGCGATTACGAGTGCTGGGTGATGGCTGCACTCAAGCTCAATTCGTAGGACTTTTGACGCTAAATCTGAAAGTTGAAGGTCTGCTTCCTGCTGGCAAGTAATCTTTAAGCCCACTTTACTTTCTCTACATTTATACTACAATTACTACAAATCATGTCGTATAATTTACTTGGCCTTATCATCTGTCGATCGACAGTTGAGGCTCCTAAAAGCATGTCAACCAGACATTAGAGCGCAGCATGTGACCTCGAATTTACAATTACATCTGGAGGGCTTCTAGCAATCACTCGCTCTTCTCTCAACAAATAATGCCATAAGCCCGAATCCCTCGACGATTGCATGACTTGAGTATTACGAGCTAAATAGTTACAACAGCTGCTGCGAGAGGCAACCCATGCACTCGCTTGCGATTTCACTGAATGTAAAATTCAAGTTCGAACAACAAATACAGAGAAAAACACTTGAGCTTCGCCTGCAAGAACAAAATGCAGTAATGTGATAGGACCCCATGCTCGATTCTTTCCAAACTGTTACGCTGGCTTCGCTTCTTGGTGCATGCCTCAACCATGCTGCAAGAGAACGAACAACTGTGCACACAAAATTGGCCGTTTCAAACTATCTTCGAAAGCATACTGCAAGTACAGCCAAGTGCCCCATACGCCACAATTCTTCACTTTGCAAATCAGATAAGTGCACACTACACATTTGTAAGGCAACGTGCGAACCAACGCAGTTTATCCTTATGTTGATACTTTTGCCGCTGATGATTAAATAAGACTGAATGCTTTTTAATAAGTGGTCTTTGTAAACACCCATTCTTTTTCACTTTCTGAAGCTGAGAGCGACCCCATGCTTCTGCCAACTAACATTACACGCATCAAGAAGGCTCCTCCCACTACGTTCCATTCACACAGTGTTGTTTCTCCCATGAAGTTGCAAGCACGGCTCAGTAGTAGAATGCCTGCTTGCCATGCAGGTAGCCTGGGTTCAATTCTCAATCAAACCAAAGTGTTTTATCACTTATTTCCTTGCAGCCTTCTCTATTTTTCCGTCATGCACAATCCAATATTTGTGCAGCCTGTCTCCAGAAACTGTGGCTTCTTAAAAGAAAACTTTGGAAAGCACTCAGTGGCAGAAAACGTATATCTTGCAATGCCTGTGTGAGGTCTAAATTGGAGCATGCATCAATTGTGTGGGATCTGTATTATCAAAAAGATATTTTGCAACTAGAAAATGTTCAGTTAAAGCCGTGAAATTTACCTTTGGCATATACAGAAGCCTGAATTCCCCTACAAATTTAATGAAGCTCATTAATGTTACCACGCTGGAAGATCGGAGAAAAGTGAACCGTCTTTCATTCCTTCACGGTTGGTTTGCAGGTACAATCAATTTAACACTCCCATCATCTGCTAAGCGTCTTAGTACAAGAACAACGCGGCGCTATCACAAATCTTTGTTGGCACCAAACTTTACTCGCACAATAGCATTTAAATACAGTATCTTCCCTTGTACAGTCGTTAATTGGAATTCATTGCCAAATAGTATATTCAGCTTCGATGACTTTGATAGTAATACTTATGAAAGATGTTTTGAAGGTCTAGCACCTTCGTTTTTACCGCTTCTACTTTCTTTGTTCCTACCACATGTTTTCATGGACCTATCTTTCAATGATTGTCATACTAGTTTTATCTTTCGTTTCTTGTGTTCGCCCATTGCATTGTTTGTATATTAAATTTCGCTGTGTATGTAAAGCCCATCCTGCTTGAGCCAGAATGTTGGTTTGCAGTATTTCAAATAAATAAATATGATCAATTTTTTCTCGCAAGCAATGGTACTGACACCAGAAATACTGAGAAACAAATTTTTTAATGTTTTTGCATTAAAAAGTGCTCAAGGCCAAAGTGTGTGCGTGAAGTAACTTGTAATATTGGAGTGATTTGCCCCTGCTTAGCTTCAAATAGGTTCATCAGGATGAGAGAAGAAAAAATCATCCTTATAGCATGCTACAAATCCCTGCAACTTTGCTCGTACTTGAAGGATTCTGAAAATGTCTAAAGCATGTAGTGTGCACGTATCCTGAAGGAGTACGGCCACTAGAGTGGGTCCGGTCTTAGCGAGCCACAGGGTATGCATTAACCGTCGCCATGGCGAGAACACAGTACTACTCAAAATTGCAACACTTTATTGCCAGCGGCAACACCAAAATAGCAGTACAGAGCCCATTGCAAAGATGCGGTGGGAAGGCAAATGGGCTTATCTCCGCCACAGGCAAGAAGTACTACACAGGGTGCCACGAGCACGTATCTGTGGTAAAAGTGATTCACGGAGACACCGGGACAAAGGCCCAGTTGCTCAAGCGAGGGCAAAGGCGCTCGCGTTAGCTTCGGAGAGATACGGGTCGGCGCAGTTTGACCCCGCACTAAGACACCGTACCGCTCTTCGGACTAGCGTTCGGGGGGGGCGACAAAGTAAGTGTTCGCCACGGACGCAAGGCGCTGTTGGCGATGTCCAAACGAGCCCCAAAGGGAGCCGACAGAAGGAAAAGAAAAGCGTGCTTACCCCCATGTCGTCCCCGGAGAAACCTGACCCACTCCCAACAGGCGCGCGCAATACCTAATACCTCTCAGGAGACCTTGCGCACGGTGCCACAGTCGACATCTGCTACCGGGTGAACGGGGTTAAACGTCACTCCTCGCTCTCCAAGCGCGGCAGACAGCGAAGGAGGAGAGCCATGTCGGGACGTGAGAACAGCAGAAAAGGTGGCAAAGCTGCACAAAAGCGGCGGGCGAGCCTCAATTCGCGCAAGCAGTAGATTCTACAGGCAATAATAAGCTTCCTTGATGAACTAATAAAAGTGCAACGATCCTCTTTTCGTGCCCGCTTTCTGTCACGCCTTTATTAGTTCTAGATGGAAGCACAACAACTTGCCAATGAACTTCTTTTATGCAACGCATTCCTTCAATAAACCTGTACGAAAAATTGCTTGGATTACTGCTGCAGGGCCTTTTCATGATTGGTGAACAAACAACATGGAAATTTGTTAAGTTGCATATTGAAGCAACTCCCAGAGGATCAGTGCTCTGAAGGAACAAATACATTATGGTGTCCCAGACAATGTTAGCCAATGTTTTTCTCCCTTATGTTATATCGGTATCTAATGTAAGCCGTGAAAGCACCACATTACATTGAACTTGTGGCCTTCGGGGCATAAGCAAAGCACCGTAACTGCTCCACCATTGAGGTGGACACAATATTATGAAGGACAAGAAATAAAAACAAGGTTTCTTTATAAATCCAGCCCTAAATGAAGACCCTCAGGCACATTGCAAACTACCACGGAACAACTGTTCTCCTTCAGCTCGAGCGCGCAATGAATATGGTACAGATGGCTATGCCATTTGTGGTTCTACCTGCGTTACTCCAAGCTACATAAGGATACAACAGGTTATGGCATCCCAGGTCCCTGAAGTGCTCTGCACACACAAGAGAATAAAAACAGCAATAAGGGCAATAGATAGCCAAGACTAGATTGTTAATACTGGCTTTCATATTTCATTATGAAACATTCGAGGGGCACAAAATTACTAACAATAATACTATCTGAGGTTTAACGTCCCAAAACCATGTCACAATTGTGAGAGACGCTGTGGCAGAGAGCTCCGAAAATTTTGACAATCTGGTGTTCTTTGACGAGCCCCAACATTGCACCACACACGTGCCCCCCTCCCCCCACTCCAGCATTTCGCTTCCACTGAACTGTGACCACCGAGGCCGGGGTCGTACCCACAACCTTCGGGTCAGCAGCCCAGCATCCTAACTGCTACCCTACCAAGGCCGACAAAAAATTAATAAGGACAAAAAGAAGTAAGGACAAGGTCGGTCTGTAAATCCAGCCTTTTGAAAAGACTTTCAGCACACTGACGACTATTGCAGCAATGGTGGTGAACATCTACAAGAAAAATGCAACGCGAAAACATGAGTTCCAAGAATAATGTTAGAGAACGTAAAGTAATATACAATAGAAAAGATGGAATAAAGCTGAAGCTAGAAAACAAACATCTTCCTTAGATACAGATAAAGGTAATTCTTTGGTAGCACTTAGGCCCCTCTAGAATAATTGAGTCTTCTCTAAAGAGCACAACGTAAAGAGATGTAATATACATCGCTAATGTGCCATTCAGATGAATACGATGTTGAACGAAACCGAGTAGCTGCAGTTCAATGGATCCTTCTAAGACAACTTCCTTATTCATAGTATTACGATACGTCCACTGTAATTAAGTGCCTCGCCCCCTCAAAAAGAAAAAAAAACAAATAAAAAAGAACTGACAACAAAGCAGCGTTAAAAGCGCGCAACATGCAAAGGATGGTTTCGCACATTTTATACCTCCCTGCACGAGCTCATGTAGCACGAGCACAAGAAGCAAAAAGAAAAAAACAGGACTGGTTACTAGACAGACTGGGTCAGAAGCTGCGGCAGAGACGATGTGGAGGTCCGGTCAGACGTCAACGCCAGAAAGTATCAGCATCTCCATGACTACTATATCAAATCAGCAATTTTAGGACCTTGGCTGATGCTAATGAACAAGGAAAATAACCTCTATGCTATGGCTATGACTGTTGTAAGTGAAAGCAGCGCACACATTATACATCCCTCGCACACTCACTCTTTTGAAATATTTAGACTATGTGGCCAGATGTCTGCTAAAAGTTGTGGGGCTCACTAAAAATACCCCAGAAACATTTTTTCTTCAAAGGCTGCCTCCTGATATGACACACCAAAATATTTCTCTGTTGGACTCCCTCTAACTCGGCTCGCAAAAATTTTTTTTTCAGCCGGACTCACTCGAATTCTAACTCACCATAACAATACCAACTTTAGCTCATGGTTCAATCTGAGTATGACTGAGTTGACTTGCGAGTCCCTTAGTGTACGCTCAAGTTGTTGAACCGAGTCAACGCTCTTTAAAAGCATTACGTCACATAATCGATGTTTTACATGGCAGATTTTCATATTGAACCTTTAAAGACCAGCTATTTATAATTACAATCCAGTAACAACATATACATTGAATAGTGTAGTGATGTTGAGGCAGACAGGCTAAAAAAGAAGCGTCTTTATTAGGGAAAACTTGTGCCCACGAGTCTAATGACTATGGTCGTCGAGTCCAAGTAGCCGAGTTTTACAAATTCAACTATCTTTCTCTACCTCGTAGCCCGAGCGCAGGAACGCATGGTGCATGCCAGCCGGGTCTTGCTGGTGCTCGTGCCACGCTGATTGCGGTGGGCTACTTGAACGTGACCAACCTGTCACAACATTATTCCACTCCTCAGACGCATCGTCCCAATGCTTGAAACAGTGAAAAGATACATGCACACTCTCACTCGTTTTCCGACGATATGTCATGATAGGGCTTCATGTGGACTACCTGTATTGCGGCGTTTTGAGCTCACGTGTCCAGCGGATCTCACTTCATAAGTGACGTTGCTGATACGGTTGAGTACTTCATAAAACCCAAAGCATTGGCAAAGAAGCTTTTCAGAGAGTCCGTGGTGGCGCACTGGTGTCCATATCCACACTTTGTCACCGGGATGATAAAACGCGTCACTGCGTCGCTTCTTGTACCGACTAGAATCGACGTGCTGTTGGTGGCGTATTCGGTAACTTGCCATTTGCCGTGCTTCTTCGGCCATGTGCAAGAAGTCATCCAAGTCAGGTGGATAGCTGCTTTCATCCTGATGTGGTAACATGGCGTCCAGTGGGGTGGTCACTCTTTGGCCGAATACTAGTTCGAAAGGGGCAACGTGGGTTGTTTCTTGAACGGCTGTATTATATGCGAATGTTACATCGGGTAATATTTCATCCCACTGTTTATGTTTAACATCGACATACATTGATAGCATGTCGGTAGGCGTTAGGTTAAGCCATTTGGCTGAGAATGATACGCCGTTGTTCTGTGATCGGTTTTTGTCATGCGCATCAAGCATTGCATAAGGTCTGCAGTAAATGTGGTGCCTTGATCCGTAATAACGACGATGGGCGCACCATGTCTGAGCACTATGTTGTTCACAAAAAACTTGGCGGCTTCGGCAGCTGTCGCACTGTGCAGAGAGTCAGTCTCAGTATAACGAGTCAGATAGTCTGTGGCTACGACTATCCATTTCTTGCCTGGACACGATGTCGGGAAAGGTCCTAGAAAGTCCTTGTAGACTTGTTGGAATGAGGCATCCGTTGGGTCTATTGGCTGGAGAAAGCCGCCTGGTTTTACGGGTGGAGTCTTGCGCCGTTGACATTGACGTCAAGTTTTCACGTAGCGCTGCCTTGATGCGAGCAACTTAGGCCAATAGTACTTCAGGCGAATCATGACGAATGTTCGGCTCACACCCATGTGTCCAGATGTTGGCTCGTCGTGGCATGCATGCAGAATTTTCTCTCGCGTGGCTGTGGGGACTAGTAAAAACGTTTCGCCATTAGGTTCGAAGCTCCTTCTGCAAAGGACACTTCCTCGAACGCAGAACGCGGAGAGCCCTCTGGAGAATATGCGAGGGACTTGAAGGTCAAGACCCTGCAGGTGTTGTATAAGCGCCAGAAAATCAGGGTCACCTCGTTGTTGAGCGATTTTAGATGTGTCGACAACGCCTAGAAACAGGAAGTCTTCCTCTTCAGGTACACTTGGATCGACGGGAGAGCGTGACAGGTAGTCGGCATCGCTGTGTTTCCTTCAAGATTTGTATACGACAGTAATATCATACTCCTGCAGCCTAAGGCTCCATCTTGCTAGTCGATCTGACGGATGCTTGAGATTTGCCAGCCAGCATAGAACATGGTGGTCACTGACAGCTCTGAACGGTCTACTATACAGGTAGGGTCGAAACTTGTTTATTGCCCAGATGACTGCAAGGCACTCTCTTTCAGTTGCAGAGTAGTTTGCCTCAGCTTTTGAGAGCTTGCGGCTGGCATAGGCTAACACTTTCTCTTGACCATTTTGCCACTGGACTGAAATGGCGCCGAGGCCGACATTGCTGGCATCGGTATGGACTTCAGTGTCGGCTGTCTCATCAAAACGGGCAAGTATTGGGCGAACCCTGTAGCCGTTCTCTTAATTCGTCAAAAGCTTTCTATTGTTCGCTTTCCCATGTGAAGGGCACGTCGTCTTTTGTGAGTTTTGTAAGAGGTTCCGCAATCTTTGAAAAGTTTTCCACAAATCCCCTATAGCAGGCGCATAAACCAAAAAATTGACGCACTGACTTTTTGTCTCTGGGTGTAGGGAACCTCTGAACAATGGCTCTCTTTTCGGGATCAGGACAAACACGGTCAGAACTAATGACATGTCCATGGAATCGCAGCTCTTCGAACCCAAAGTGGCATTTTTCGGGTTTGATTGTCAAGTTTGCTGACCGGATGGCTTGCAATACTGTGCGTAGTCGCTTTAAATGTTTGTCAAACGTTGCAGAGAATACCACCATGTCATCCAAATAGACTAGGCATGACTGCCATTTCAATCCCGTGAGGACAGTGTGCATCATTCGCTGGAACGTCGCTGGTGCGGAACAGAGGCCGAATGGAAGCGCTTTAAATTCATAGAGGCCATCTGGTGTTACGAATGCCGTTTTTTTCACAGTCCCGCTCATCGACCTCTATTTGCCAATATCGGCTTTTCAGATCTAAGGAGGAGAAAAATTTTGCGGATCGCAGCCGATCCAGTGTATCGTCGATACATGGCAAGGGGTAGACATCTCGTTTAGTTACACTGTTCAATTTTCCGTAGTCAACACAGAATTTAAGTGTGTTGTCTGTCTTCTCAACGAGCACTACAGGGGACGCCCATGGACTATTCAAAGGCTGGATGACATCATCCGAAAGCATCTCCTCCACTTGCTTCTTGATAATTTCCCGTTCTTTCTGTGACACTCGATAAGGATGCTGGCATATAGGCCTTGTGTCGTCTTGCGTTATAATTCTGTATTTCGTAATTGACGTGCGCTGGACCTTCGAGGCAGTTGAAAAGCAATCAGAGAATTCTTTTACCAAGGCGTAAATCTGTTTCTTTTGACTGTCTGGAAAGCTCTGGTTGACAATCACGGATGTGTCGATGTTGCAGGCCACTAGTCGAGTGGTTGACGTCGTTAAGCTGCAAAGTTCGGTTGCCATACAGAAGTCGTGTAAATAGGCGATAGCCGTGGCTTGAGTGAT
This sequence comes from Rhipicephalus annulatus, assembly GCA_013436015.1. Classification (NCBI taxonomy): domain Eukaryota; kingdom Metazoa; phylum Arthropoda; class Arachnida; order Ixodida; family Ixodidae; genus Rhipicephalus; species Rhipicephalus annulatus. Next base: position 94,796 of record WOVY01006788.1, on the reverse strand, counting down.
GTGTTGAAGTTCATTGGAAAAATTTGTCAGTAGGACATCTGCACAGCCATTCGTCAAGTGAACAAAACCCCGAGTTACACAGACACCCTTGTTCAAAAAGAACCCTACATTAGTATCCGCTATGCCTTCGCGGTTGTACAATGCGTCATTCTCTATGAGCACCATCATACTGCAGGGTGGGGCCCCAGTTACGTCATCATGAACTACGCCTAGAGCAGTTAGGCTTCGTTCCTCAGATTCTTCCACAGGTATAGCTCGTTCAGTCGAAAACGACACGCTGGACCTATGCAGGTTAATTACTGTGCCATTAGCTCGTGAAAAATTCATTCCTATAATGAGTTCCCTTGAACATCTTGTAGCAGAATGAAATCGGCAACGTAAATAGAGCCCCGTATTTCAAGTCTTGCAGTGCATCTGCCAAGGGGCGTAATAATTTGACTGCCTGCCGTGCGTATCTGCGATTCACTCCACTGTGTTACAACTTTGTTTAGCTTCTTCACTATCTTGGGACTTATCACTGAATAACCAGCACCAGTGTCGACTAAGGCATGCAGCTCCCATCCTTCCATTCTCCACCGCAAACCTGAAGTAACGCTTTCGTTGCTGCACCCATTTACCGGAAATACACTGTCGTCGCCCTCAAACCATACTGGAGGATCTTCATAACTGATGTTATCAGCGGCCTCACCTCCACAGGTCGCTTGCTTCAGTTTTCCAGGAGTGGACTTGGAGAGCGATGACCAGGCTTGAAGGTGCACGTGGGCTGGATGACCGGTAGCGCATAGGCGGTAATGACCGTGATCGATGTTGGAGTAGAGGTGGCGAGTTCTGGCGCGTGGACAAGTACTCCTCAGTCTCCGCTGGCCGTTTGCCGTTTCAGGGGCACGGTGCACACGATGGGAAGCCTCTTAATCCAGCCTGTCGGTAAGGGCAGAATCTGTACAGATGACCCGCTTCGCCACAATGAAAAGACAGAGGCCTGCACTTGTGATCACGCCAGACGTCACTTTTCCTGAGCCTATGCTCCACAGAGCAATGTGTGCTACGTGCTCCTGGGGGCAGATAGGTGGCTGTTGGTTCCCGTGGGCGAGGTGCGCTGCATGATGAAGGCGGGAGAGGAGTCGCCAACCGCAACTGCTGCACTGCTGTGTACCGTGGGTTGTCGAAGTTGTCGGGGATATGTCGAGCCAGCTGCAGCTCACGCTCTGGCTCTCGTATGACTTGCCTCAGTTCGTCACGAGCGTCTGTAACAGATAGTGCAGTTGGAGTCTGGGGCATTTGCAGTCTGCTTAGTTCTTCTCTAATAACTGATCTAATGAGCTCTCGCAGGGCTTCAACATCGTTTTGCACGCCTCCAGAAATACCTGTGCAGATGCGCAGTCAAGATTCCGGTTGTACTGCCAAACCCGCTGTTTAAGTGTTTTTTGGATGGCCATCGCTTCCGAATAAAACTCAGCAGCTGTGCTTGGAGGGTTGCGGACGAAAGCAGCAAACAGCTCTTGCTTCACTCCGCGTATTAGATGGCGCACCTTCTTATCCTCAGCCATGTTGTAATCCGCACGCTTGAACAGACGGACCATGCCCTCAATGTACATGGCAGCACTCTCGTTTGTGAGATGGTTCCTCGATTGAAGAGCAGCTTCGGCCTTTTCTTTCCCGTCTATGTTCGCAAATGTAGCCACCACTTGTCGTCGAAATACCTCCCAGGTAGACAACGAGGTTTCATGGTTCTCAAACCATGTCTTTGTGAAGTCTTCCAGGGCGAAGTATACGCGACGGAGCTTCTCTCTTTCGTCTCAACCATTCAAGCTGCCAATCTCTCGAACAGGTCACACCAATCTTCTACGTCCTCGTAGGAGTCGCCGTAGAATACTGGTGGCTGGTGCGGTTGGCTGATGAACACTTGTGCCGGTGGTACCTGGCTAGTCATAGCGGTGGCGTCCATTGTATGAATTCCCCTTGGTGTGAAGTGAAGAGGAATAAACTCAGGTGAGTCACCTCGAAGACGGTAACTTGCCCTCTGGTGTACAAAAGTCACTTCCACAGGGTCGACACGTTGGTCGTCGGGGCTACGCTGTCTTGAGCTCGCGGGGCTTTGATTCATTACCCAGCGCCTCCACCAGAGAAATGTAGCGATGCTGAGGCCGACAGGCTAAAAAACAAGTGCCTTTGTTAGGGCAAACTTGTGCCCACAAATCTAATGACTATCGTCGTCGGCTGGCATGCGCACGAACGCGTGGCGCATACCAGCCGGGTCTTGCTGGTGCTCGTGCCACGATGATTGCAGCAGGCTACTTGAACGTGGCCAACCTGTCGCAGCAATAGGATAACTCGGAGATATTCTTATTAAGAATATCATGTGAAGGAGATTGCGGGAGGGAAGCCAAGACACCTTGGCCATCCGTAACTCACTTTTCTTATCAATGAATATTGAGCTGGAGTATGAATGCTTGTGCATTGAAGTATGTGCGAGTGGACAATTTTAAATGCTAGTCAACATAAGACTGATAATACTGTTAAACATGGGCACATATCACCAGACATTGGCACTAAAATGTGGAGCTCACACAAACTCACTCATGAATTTTATTTCGTGCTTAAAACTCGCTCGGACTCACTTGGACTCAAGCTCGCCGAGGTATCATTCACCTAAACTCACTCAAACTCAGACAGCGCAGCTCAGAGTATGGCTCAGTCTGAATAAGTTGGCCCATAAGGGGGTTTGCCGACCTATGAATAAGGCCACCAAAATTTTGGAAAGATGCCTAGTTCTGGTAAGCATTTGTTAGAATAAAAGCATGCCAGCATTTAGGTGACTGAACTTATCTGTGAAGTGCCATTTACTGCTTGTGAACCACAAAACGAAAATATCTGTCTTCACTAAGGTAACTCCAAAGTTATAATTAACAAGGAACTATCATTATGCCAAATGATAAGCTAGGAGGCTGTCTCAGGTACACTGTTTTTCACCCGGAGTTACATTAGCAATGAAGACAAAGTTCAAGTAATCATTCAAGTCACTTCAACAACAAATAGGCATTGCCGGTACCAACAAGAAGCAGATACATATATTTCAAAGGGGCACTGCTACACTTTTTGAGCACAGTCAGAAAATGCTGCCGTCAGCCAAATACTGCAGCACTTTGTGTGGCCTGGCATTCACAATTCATTCTAAAATTTTGCTACTAATCCCTCACTCTTCTGTCTAGAAATGATTCTACATATCCAACACTGCGGCCCATTACTGGGCCTCTGCGGGATCCTGCAAGGTGCCCGAGCACACAATCGCAGTGAAAGTAAGCAACAAGTTCAAAGAAAAAAGAAGTGCTCAAGGTCAAGACGCATGCTAATGGAGGGATACATCTTGATGCCCCCGTGCCATCCTCCTTCTTGGTGTACCTTTCAACGCACTTGTAGTACAAAAGGAGAGAGAAAACACTTGAAGCAAACAAAATATCTCTGTAACACCCCTCACACTTGCCGGATTAAAAAAATTCTTGCTATATGTGACCCGTGAAGTAGCATGCGCTAATAATAGGACTATTTCATCATGGCTCAGAAATGTGTTGCAGGACTCCTCTAACCCTTTCACAGTCATTGACGTAGTGCTACGCTATCGTACTTTCTCCAACGTAGTGTCAGAGCCGTACCCACATGCTGCGCTCTAGGGAGCTAGAATTAATGTTAGAATAATATCCAGAGTTTTACATCGTAAAACCACAACGTGAATATGAGGAGTGTTATGGTGCATGAAGCTGCATAGCATTTCATGCCCCCTTTCTTAACCCTTTCACCACCTTGCCTGTCTTCGCAGAACTCATTTGCATTACTTGTGTGCATGCGCTTTGAGTTGTCGATGAATTCGCCCTTGCGCTGCCAACTGCTAGCTTCCCGGATAGCTCAATTGGTAGAGCAAAAGACCCGGTAAGGCGTTGGTCCCGGGTTTAATCCTGGAACCAGGACGAATTTTTCAGCCACTAAGAAGCTTTTCTTTCTGTGAAATCCGCATGAATTTCTTTGTAGCTTGATGCCACAAGCGGGTCTCCACAGAACTTATTTGCATTAAATGTAGCTTTGTGCTTAACCCTGAGTGGCTTGGCTGAAATCAAAGAAGCTTATTTGAACAAAAAGGTAAGAAAAGCATCTATATATAAAAGTAGTTACTTGTGATTAGAAACTAGAGAGTCGTTTCGTGAATGAGCGCTCTGGGCTAACCCACGCATTCCGTGGTCCTCAGCCAAGTAACCATAAACTAAGGAAGCCATGCTCCACCACATTTTCAATCTCTGCATGCCACCGCACCACTAAAGAAGTCAAACCTGACTAGTTGCACATGTGACGTGCTGAGTGCCAAGTCTGAGGAGTTAAAAAATGTGCCAACGCTTGCACAGCAAAAAAGTGTGAAATGGTACGCCGTGTTCGGTAGTAATACGCATGTTTATTACATTATAACAATCTACCCGCTGTGCACAGAACTTAATCTGTTAGTGATCAGAATGACTCGAACAAATGCCACAATGCCTTTGTAGAGAATCGTGGAGGTAAGGCGGAGGTAAAGAATTGTCAAAACAGTTTCAGGTGTTCATATGACTTGCACAGGTGGCATTACCTTAGCAGGCAAGAAACAAGTCTACAAAACAGTAAAAAAAAAATTTTTTTCACATTAAGCGATCACTCAATGATTGTTCACTCTGATTCAGCAAATATACACATTAAAATTGCACCGTCACTGTTGAAAGTACCAGTACTGATATATGAAAAAAAAAAATGTAAACAAACTTTGCTGCTACATCAGCCTTGATAAAAATCGTTGATTTATTAAATCGCGTACTGACTGAACTGTTCGAGGAATGCAAATGGCCCGTGCTTTACTTGCACATGTTAGCACAGATTTAATGCATTATACGGCATATCGTAGCGTTACGACTCTCGAGTTATAATTATTCTAGGCAAGACTGACAATGGGGTTCACTGGCAATGCATGACTTGGATACTTGTCACAAAGTTAAGACGACCCGCATAAAAATAACCAAGGAGACAAACGCTGCCGTTCAACCGGGATCACAAATACACACAAAAATATTCACAATCCCAGAATAATGTCAACGAAAGTAGCAAATGCTGGATGTATATCTAAGGCACACGGCGACTCTTGCTGAGGTGTGTTCCTGGTTATTGTGACCTAGTGCCTTCATAGCTCCACAGTCGGTATTCAAAACACATTCCACTGTTTCCAATAGTGACAAGTTAGAGCTGCAATCACATATTTTCCTATATCGCAATGGCATACTACATATTCTGCCCACATTTTTCGGGGCTCGAAACTATTCGACTACACTCCAAAGAACCGCTGAGTTTGTTAAAGAAAGCAATAAGGGCAAGATTGTTTGCCGAAATAGGCAACATACATCAGTTTGCTTGGAATCATGACAAAAAATAATAAAATAGATGCCAGTACATCACCTGAGAATGTCAACTGCTTGACGGTATTGCATTACACACATTTCGTCGTGTGTGTGCTGTCCATTGTGTGCGTTTGGCGTTCCGCATTGGTACCGTCGATACCACGAATCCACTCGTCACTGACACCTCAGATGACCCCGTTTTCTAGTATGTTTGGTGAACTGGACAAATCTCCGCAACGTCAAAGCCACGTTGGCACTACAGTAACGGCGAACAACACTTTCTAGACGAGTCTACAGAATGAATGTGGCGCGTCCGTCCACCAGAGGCACCAAACACTAAATAAACAAAAAAACGCACATTGCGCGCCGTCTCATGGCAGGCTGTTCGCAGCACAATTAGGTTCGGTTTCGAATTCAAGTTAGACGCACGCAATTTTCTGATGCATTTTTTTTTTCAAAAAGCAATAGACTTCTTTATTTATTAGACGTATACGACAAGCTACTGTTAGTATACATTATGCGACAAAATTGCTTGCTATGAATTAAATGTCATTTCTTTGAAAATAATTCTTTTTCGTTTTGAGCACTAAACGTTCCGCGAAGCGTAGAGTTTCCCACAATACTTAGTAGAGGAAACTCTGGCGCTAGTGTCTATGGGAGGTGCAACACATGGCTACAGTGGCTAGCCACACGGCGCCACTGTAACACGGCGCTTCAGCGAGCATGGGAATGATGGGTAGTACACATATTTGTTTAAACTTCGTACTTGTGGCCTGCTTTTGGCTCCATGTGCGTTTGTGTGGCATGAAGCTGTTTTCTCATGAAACGAAAATCGGCGGATGTTCAGCGATTGCGCTTCACCGCCCTGTTTTTTTTAATTACCTTTCAGAACTGGGTCACAAAGTTTAAAGCGATGAATCTTTCTTTCAAAACAAAATCGAAACACAGCAATAAAGAAGCCGCAAGTACTATTCACTGCTCGCAAGTACGAAGACTAGGCAAATGTGTGTACTACCCATCATTCCCATGGTCGCTGAACGATCGCAGCGCCAGAGTGCCCTCTAGTTAATTCTGAGAAACTCTATGCCGCGAAGAGTGCTCACGTAATTCCGCCTGAACTAAGCACGCATTCTGATGAGCCCAACGCGTCTATAGTGGAGCATATTAATAAAAAAAAGTACTGCTTCGAGCTTATTTGCCAGGTTAAGCATCGGTGGCTTCCATACGTTTGCGAGAGTTGCCGCTAATTACTCTTTGCGTCTAGTGCGAATTTCTGACCCGTTATTTCTCGCTCAGCTCGAAATAGAAATACATAAAGTCCCTAAATATACAGCAAACTCTACGGCACAACGAGTCTTTCAGCGTGCTCGACGTTGCTGGTTTCGGTTTCACCTAGATTGGGGCCATGAAAATGGGCGACTATCTTCTCGAATAAAGTGCGTTTCCGAGATTGTTAAAATGTGGGTGTATCAAAATATGGCGTCATAAAAGCTTTACAATACAGATAATGATATGTAATCAAAGTTATAAAAGAGGTTTTGTTTAGAGCTCAATAAAACGTAGACTTAGGCGCGCCAAATTTTTTCCGCCTCGGCGTAATTCATTTGCGAGGACAACAGCGACTTCACTGTCATAAAAGTTTTAAGAAATTATCTATATTATCTGCAACAGAGTAAACATAGAGCTACTGTTTGTGTGCGTGCGTGTGTGGATATGGTCAGTCTTCGTTCAAGCTGAACCCGATGGGACAACAAAACCTTAATAAAATTATTCTTATTGAACGTTGTCAGCTGGTGGACAGCGCATCCTGAAAACATCTAGTAAAGAAGCTTTCATAAATGTTTCATCGTCCCTTCCATGCAATATATATATATATATATATATATATATATATATATATATATATATATATATATATATATATCCAAAGAAGGCTGGTGATTTAACCTTTTTCAGAGTATGTAAATGAAATTTTTAGGGGCATATATATGTATATATATACATATATATATATATATATATATATATATATATATATATATATATATGTACTATGGGACAAATAAGGCAAAATAACTACTAATAAAATTGTTCTTATTGAACGTTGTCAGCTGGTGGACAGCGCATCCTGAAAACATTTAGTAAAGAAGCTTCCGTGTATGTTTCATAGTCCCTTCCATGCGAATATAAATCTACATATATTCGAAGAAGGCTGGTGATTTAGCCTTTTTCGCAGTATGTAAATGAAATTGTGGAGGCATATATATATATATATATATATATATATATATATATATATATATATATATGTATTATATTGTATGCGCTAAGGGACAGGGACAAATAAGGCAAAATAACTACTAATATGAATAGGATACTTAAAATAGCAGAGGAGTTTTACAAAGATCTGTACACTAGCCGGGACAACCACGACTTTATTACTATAAGAACTAGCAGTAACCTAGATGACACACCACCAGTAATGATAGAAGAAGTCAGAAACGCCTTGGAGAGCATGCAAAGAGGCAAAGCTGCTGGTGAGGATCAGGTAACATCAGATCTGCTGAAAGATGGAGGACAGATTGTGTTAGAAAAACTAGCCACCCTGTTTACGAGGTGTCTCCTGACGGGAAGAGTACCAGAGTCTTGGAAGACAGCTAACATCCTCTTAAAACATAAGAAAGGAGATGACAAGGACTTGAAAAATTACAGGCCGATCAGCTTGCTCTCTGAAGAATACAAGCTATTTACAAAGGTAATTGCTAACAGAGTTAAGAAAACATTAGAATTCAATCAACCAAAGGAACAAGCAGGATTTCGAACAGGTTACTCAATGATTGACCACATTAATACTATCAATCAGGTAATAGAGAAATGCTCAGAATATAGTCAACCACTACACGTAGCCTTCATAGATTACGAGAAGGCGTTTGATTCAGTAGAAATATCAGCCGTCATGCAGACACTGCGGAATCAGAGCGTCGATGAAGCACTATATATAAACATTCTGGAAGAAATCTACAGGGGATCAACTGCTACCATAGTGCTTCATAAAGAAAGCAACAAAATACCAAACAAGAAGGGTGTAAGGCAGGGGGACACAATCTCCCCAATGCTATTTACCGCGTGCTTACAGGAGGTTTTCAGAAGCCTAGAATGGGAACAGTTAGGGATAAGAGTTAATGGAGAATACCTTAGTAACCTGCGCTTCGCCGATGACATTGCATTGCTGAGTAACTCAGGGGACGAATTGCAACTCATGATTACGGAGTTAGACAAGGAGAGCAAAAAGGTGGGTCTTAAAATTAATCTGCAGAAAACGAAAGTAATGTATAACAACCTCGGAAGAGAGCTGCGCTTTGAGATAGGTAATAGCCCACTTGAAGTTGTAAAATACTATGTCTACTTAGAGCTGGTAATAACCGCAGAGCCGAACCACGAGATTGAAGTAACTAGAAGAATAAGAATGGGGTGGAGCACATTTGGCAAGCACTCTCAAATTATGACAGGTAAATTGCCACTATCCCTCAAGAGGAAGGTATACAACAGCTGTATCCTGCCAGTACTTAGCTACCGAGTAGAAACATGGAGACTTACAAAGAGGGTTCAGCTTAAATTGAGGACGACGAAGCAAGCAATGAAAAAAAAAAGGTAGGTGTAACCTTAAGAGACAAGAAGAGAGCAGAGTGGATTAGGGCACAAACGGGGGTTAAGGATATAATAGTTGAAATCAAGAAGAGAAAATGGACATGGGCCGGGCATGTAGCCCGTAAACAGGACAATCACTGCTCATTAAGGGTAACTAACTCGATTTCCAGAGAAGGCAAGCAGGTTAGGGCAGACAGAAGATTAGGTGGGCAGATGAGATTAAGACCTTTGCGGGTATAAGTTGGCAGCAGCGAGCACAGGACCGAGTTAACTGGCAGAACATGGGAGAGGCCTTTGTCCTCCAGTGTACGTTGTCAGGCTGACGATGATGATGATGATATATGAGTGTTTGTCGTGTTTTACTAAGACAACTCTGGTACAGCTACTGGAGAAGTTAAAACCTTTTCGCACAGCAAATAAGGCTTTTGTAGCACAGTCTTCAGCATAGTTGACACTTGTTGCGCACTGATTGAATAATAAGAAGTCAAGAATGACAGAAATATTTCACACACATTTTCATATTCAAAACAGCATGCCACAAATATGTGTGAATTGTTTCTGTCATTTTCATCTTCTTAGTATTCAAACAGTGCGTCTCGCGTGTCAACTATGTACAGCCTTACTCTCGCCCTTCTATCTCGGTTGTCTGCAACACAATTACAAACAAAACATTTCAAGACACTAAGTCACAGCTGTGTTATCATATTGTTACGTGGAAAATAACAGTTGTCAGTCCGCAGCCACAACGCAGCTCACCGACAACGTCCACTTCTTCACTCTCAGTCTGAGGCACCTTACTTGGGTATGCCCCACTATGCCCTCTTTCAGTCAGACGAAATCACGTAACACGACCCCCGGCGGCAAAAGCGCCGACCCGGCGAGTTTACGGGGCCACAGCCGGAGCAGTGTGGTAACGCTTGAGCCTTGATACGTGGACGATGTCCTTTGACAGCAGAGCGGAAGAGGTTGATGGATTATCAGGGACAATTTCATATTGTTACGCATGCCTGGGAAGAAAACGAAGATGGGCGAACAGGCTGGCTGCCCGAAGCTGGAGGAAGAAAGAAGACGACAACGCTGCGATCGTCAACCTGTTAGCCGCTCCGGCGCTTCTCTTCGCGACCAAAATAAACGGCCCTTTCAGCCGTATACGCCCTGGTCCTCCTTGTGTGTAACAGATTGGTGGAAGCGTGCTGGGTAAGACAAGCCCAACGACGGGAGCTTCACTACCTGGACTACGCCGCAGCCACCGCCTTGACGGACTCCCCCCTGCGCCGATCGTAATGGCCCAAGATCAGCCATCTAACGCTTCAAGGCCAACTCCAATGGGTTCCGTACCCTACTACCGAGTCCCGCCAACCTTCGGAGTAAAATCGGGAGAGGATGTCGACGCGTGGCTCGTCCAGTACAAGCGAGTCAGCAAGTCCAACGGCTGGGATGCCGCCGCTCAGCTCAGCAATGCGGTCTTTTGCCTTACGGATACTGCACTCGTGTGGTACGAAAACCACGAGGACACACTGACGATGTGGGACGTTTTTGTTGCAGAGCTGAAAGCGTGTTTCGGCGACTCGAGCGTCAAAAGGAAGCGGGCAGAGCAGACATTGTCTCAACGCGCGCAGCTTCCAGGTGTGACATGTACCACGTATATAGAGGATGTGCTGAAGCTCTGCAAGGTGGTCAATGATAAGATGTCAGAAGACGACCAAGTAGGGCATTTGCTGAAAGGTATAGCCGAAGATGTATATAATTTTCTCATCGGAAAAGAGCACCTGAGCTCAGTGTCCAACGTGATTCGGCATTGCCGAACTTTCGAACAGCTGAAAATGCGCAGGATTGCTCCAAAGTTCGGCCGGCTTACAAATGTTACAACGGTTGCCAGCATCGACACGAGCAGCTGCCCAGACCTGTCCTCGACGATTCGAGAGATTGTTCGCGAAGAACTTTTTTGCTATAGAAAACAGACGCATTCAGCAGTTGATCACCATTCTGTAAACGACCAACATTTGGTATATGTGCCACGTGAGGCTGTGACTGCGCCGCCGCCTTCTACGACCCCTTGGCAATCGATGGTTAGTGCAGCAGCTGTTGAGTACAGTGCACCCCCACAGCCAAGGAGAGCACCACGCTTGCCAGCTCCTCGCCGTGACCAACGCCCCCAGCGTCCGCCTTCTTCGCGACGCCCGGTCTATCCCTATGATATACGCAACGAACCGACCCACTACGCCAGGGAAGATGATGTTCGATTCATCGACGAACAAAGAGAGTTTCGACCTCTCACAGTTTTCTACTCCTGTGGTGTACCAGGACATATTTCGCGATTTTGCAGCCGTCGACGTGTAGCCCCACGGTATGGCTACCCACCACACTTTGCACGGCCTTCCGAACGACTTCGCGATGACCCGCGAGCAACGTACTATGGCCCACCACAACACTTCACACGATCGTCTGATCGACCGTACGACGACCCTAAGGCAACACACCTGCTGCCTCGCGATGACTACTGGACACGCAGCTTCCGGAACCACTCCCCTACATCTGACAGGAGCTTGACGCCTCCGCCGCCTCGTGTTCCCCGTTCTCCTTCACCACGACGTCGCAACACGTCTTCTTTGCCGCAGGAAAACTAGCAAGCGCGGCCGATGGAGGTGAGGTCGCGGGAGACGTGCTAATATTAGAAATACCTCCTGTGTTGATGCTCAAGAACAAAGTACGTGTTTTTTTTTTACGATGTGCCTGTGATGGCTTTGGTGGATACGGGGGCAACCATTTCGGTCATGAGTGCGTGTTTTAAAGATACCTTGGGGCGGAAGGTTTTATTTAAGTGAAATCAAGCTTCGAAGTTTTGCGGAGTGAGTGGTGAGGCACTGCATCGTGTTGGTGTGTGTAAAGCTGACGTGTTTGATTGATTGATTGATATGTGGGGCTTAACGTCCCAAAACCACTATATGATTATGAGAGACGCCGTAGTGGAGGGCTCCGGAAATTTAGACCACCTGGGGTTCTTTAACGTGCACTCAAATCTGAGCACACGGGCCTACAACATTTCCGCCTCCATCGGAAATGCAGCGCTCGGAGGCCGTGTTATCCCAACGGAATTCGTGATTATTCCGCAGGCGACACATGATGTTATTTTGGGTATGGACTTTTTGAGGGAGTGTGGTGCGACTGTCGACTGCCGCACAGGGACAATAGTCTTGAGTGATCACGTTCCGCCAGCACTCTTGGAAAACCCTGTGGATGGTGAGACGGCATTGTGTGTCTGTGGTGACACTATCATACCACCGTTATCAACCGTTCGTGTACCTGTTGGTTGCAGCGACAGCTATTCCGCCAACTTTGATGCCAACGTAGAACCAGTGTACACCAACTGCATGAAAAAGAATGTGTTGATCCCACATTGTGTGGTGTCGATCAAACGTGGACGCGCTGGTTTATGGACTGTCAATTGCTCTACAGAACCCGTGATGTTACCAGATGGTCTAAAGTTAGCCGTCGTCAGTGGACAACACGAGGCCTTACTGGTGACCGAGCTTAGAAATGCGCCGGAAGAGCATCGTAGTCACAGTTTCGAAACGGCTCTTCTGTCAATGGTGAATAAGTCGCTGAGCACAAGTGAACGCCGAACATTGGTCAATGTACTTTCGAAGCACGTCTCTGCATTCGACTTTGCGCAGAAAGACAAAGCGCCCCGCCCCTAATCCCTGCTTCTCGGACATGTCACACTATCAACACGGGTTTGGCCAATCCGATTAGACAAAAGCCATACCGTGTTTCGCCATCCGAGCGGCGGATTATTAATGAGCAGGTGAACGAAATGATTGAAAACGGTATCATTCAAGAGTCGGTAAGTCCAGGGGCAGCTCCAGTAATTCTCGTTAAAAAGAAAGATTGATCCTGGAGATTTTGCGTTGATTATCGTCGATTGAATGCTGTAACAAAAAAAGACGTGTACCCACTTCCACGTATTGATGATGCCATAGACTGTCTGCATTCGGCCTCTTACTTTTCCTCTGTAGACTTAAGATCGGGCTACTGGCAAATTCCCATGCATCCTGAAGATAAAGAAAAGACAGCCTTTGTAACACCTGACGGCCTCTTTGAATTCAACGTGATGCCATTTGGACTGTGCAACGCGCCGGCGACGTTCGAGCGATTTATGGACACTGTTCTTCGTGGCTTGAAGTGGAGCATTTGCATGTGCTATTTCAATGACGTCGTCATCTTTGGCCGCACTTTCAGCGAACACAATTCACGTCTGGATACTGTACTGACTTGCATAAGAAACGCTGGCCTTGTTCTTAACTCAAATAAATGCCACTTCGGAGACCGACAAACCCTCGTTCTCGGACACCTAGTCGATCAGGAGGGCATCCGTCTAGATCCCCAGAAGACAGCAGCCGTTGAAACGTTCAATGTGCCGCGCTCTGTGAAAAATATCCCCAGTTTTTTGGGGCTTTGCTCCTATTTTCGCCGCTTTATACCTAAATTTGCCGATGTCGCATATCCGCTGACATGTTTGCTACGGAAGAATACTCCCTTTGAGTGGACTCCGGAGTGCGACTCCTCTTTTCGTCAACTGAAGTTCCTCCTCACGTCGCGGCCTATTATTCAACACTTCAACCCATCAGCTCCAACTGAACTGCACACAGATGCCAGCGGCATAGGAATCGGTGCCGTACTAGTTCAACGCTATGGTAACCGCGAGCACGTGATTGCATACGCAAGTCGCTCCTTGAGTAGGCCCGAGCAGAATTACACTGTCACAGAACAAGAATGCCTCGCGGTAGTATTTGCGATTCAGCGGTTTCAGTCATACCTATATGGACGCCCTTTTACAGTCCTCACCGACCACCACTCATTGTGTTGGCTCGTCAACCTTCGGGATCCTTGCGGCCGTCTAGCGCGCTGGGCACTTCGGCTCCAAGAGTATAACTTCACAGTCTCGTACAAAAGTGGTCGACGACACGCCGATGCAGATTGCCTTTCGCGCATGCCACTGAGCACTACAGAGTGTGACGCCGATGACCTCGATCACCTCGTAGCTTCTGTGTCGCCAAAGTTTCCCGACCTCAGTACCTTCAAAGATGAACAGCGAAAGGACACCAGGCTATCATCGCTTTGCACAGCTCCTACGGAATGCCATTTCTGTGTACGCAACGGACTCCTATATAAGAAGAACTTTTCCAGCACTGGCGCACGTTTCCTCCTGGTAGTGCCAGAAAGCCTTCGGACGGCGATTTTAGGTGCTATGCACGACGATCCTACGTCCCGACATTTATGTTGTGCGCGGATGCTTTAGCGTGCTAAGGAACGCTTTTATTGGCCAGGAATGCGACAGTCAGTCGAGGCGTATGTGGCCAGCTGCACACAGTGTCAAGGCCACAAACGCCCATCTACTGCTCCAGCTGGTCTTCTACAGCCCTTGCCACCTCCAAGCACACCTTTCCAATAGGTGGGCATTGACCTCTTGGGCCCTTTTCCAAAGTCGGCTAAGGGCAATCGCTGGATAATTGTATGTGTCGATTACCTTATGCGCTACTGCGAAACGGCGGCCATACCAACCGCAACTGCCAGCGACGTCTCTGTGTTCCTGCTGCAGCACGTTATCCTCCGACATGGCCCACCTCACGTGATCATCAGTGATCGTGGGCGACAATTTACGGCAGATATAGTAGAAGAGCTCCTTCGATTGAGTGAGTCCCGCCTTCGTCACTCGTCGCCATACCATCCGCAAACAAATGGGCTCACGGAGCGCACCAACCGAACAATTGTAAACATGCTCTCTATGTATGTGGCATCCGACCACAAGAACTGGGATGACGTGCTACCATTTATAATGTACGCGTTCAACACCGCTAAGCACGAGACAACAGGCTATAGCCCCTTTTTCTTGATGTACGCACGACCGCCACGGCACACACTCGACACAGTTTTGCCATTCTCGGCTCACGAAAACCTCTCAGTCACCGAAATCCTCTGCCTTGCAGAAGAGGCGTGTCGTATTGCTCGTCTACGCACTTTGGCATCACAGGAAAAATCAAAGGCACACTATGACGTCCGCCACCGGCCTGTAACTTACCATCCAGGCAACTTAGTGTGGCTGTGGACTCCGGTACGAAGACGCGGGCTATGCCAAAAGTTCTTGGCAACATACGACGGACCATTTGTCGTTCTAGACAAAATCACGGAAGTCACATACACAATAGCTCGCCTCACGAGAAGTGGTAGAAGAGCCGCTAAAACCCAAGCAGTCCATGTTGCTCGACTGAAGTTGTACACACCAAGGTGAATCAGTTACTGCGCCCGGCGGGCTTCGTCTGCAAGGGGAGGAATGTTACGCATGCCTGGGAAGAAAATGAAGATGGGCGAACAGGCTGGCTGCCCGAAGCTGGAGGAAGAAAGAAGACGACGACGCTGCGATCGTCAACCTGTTGGCCGCTCTGCCGCTTCTCTTCGCGACCAAAATAAACGGCCCTTTCAGCCGTATACGTCCTGGTTCTCCTTCTCTGTAACAATATGTAGTGTCGGTCTCTCGTCTAAGCACGCGGTATGGGCCCGTGAAACGAGAGAGAAGTTTTTCTGAAAGGCCTGCATGTCGCGTAGGGGACCCAAGAAGAACGAGAGAACCTGTTGGAAAGTGTTCGTCGCGATGCCGCTCGTCGTAACGATGCTTCTGCGAGTCTTAGGACGCCATTAATCTGCTGCGGGCAAGCTGACGAGCGTATTCAGCTCGGGTAATAGCGTCGCGTGCATATTCAGAAGTAGACTGCGCAGCGACTGGCAGGAAGGTATCCAACGGCAATGTTGGTTCGCGTTCAAACAGAAGGTAAAATGGCGAGTACCCGGCAGTGTTATGCCGGGAGGAATTGTATGCGAACGTCACGTAGGGTAGTGCAAGGTCCCAATCACGATGGTCGACCGAGACGTATTTCGATAGCATGTCTGTCAGGGTGCGGTTTAAACAATCTGTAAGCCCGTTTGTCTGGGGGTGGTACGATGTTGTGAGCTTATGTTGGGTAGAGCAGGAACGCAGGATATCGTCAACTACTTTCGAAAGGAACGTACGGCCTCGGTCTGTCAGCAGTTGACGAGGGGCTCCATGCACTAAAATGAGATCACGTAGTAGAAAATCAGCGACGCCTGTAGCGCAGCTTGTTGGCATGGCTCGCGTAACTGCATAACAGGTCGCGTAATCCGTAGCCACTGCGACCCACTTGTTTCCGGAGGCGGATGTTGGGAAGGGACCGAGAAGGTCCAAACCAACACGGAAGAATGGCTCCGATGGCATGTCGATGGGCTGAAGATATCTGGAAAGTAGTCCCGACGGCTTTTTGCGACGCTGGCAAATTTCAAAAGCGTTGATATAGCGACGTACAGAGCGTGAAAGGCCAGGCCAGTAGAAGCGCACACGGTCATATATGCGAGAGACACCAAGGTGACCCGCGGTTGGCGCGTCATGGAGCTCGCGTAGGACTCTGGAACGCAGGTGCTTTGGTATGACCAGAAGTAGGTCGTGACCATTGGGCGATAAATTACGCCAATATAAGGTGTGGTCCTTTGAGGTAAACATGCGAACAGAAGCGTCTTGCGGTGAAGATTTGAGCTGTTGTATAAGGCGGCTGATAACCAGATCGCGACGCTGCTCGTCCTCGAGATGAAGCAGCTGGGAGATGGAAAGGACGCAGCCCACAGAATCAGTGCTCGTAGGATCACAGTCGGCCACAGGGTAGCATGACAGACAATCCACATCTTTGTGCAGTTTTCCTGATTTGTACACTACGGTGTAAGAATACTCCTGGAGGCGGAGTGCCTAGCGGGCGAGACGACCTGTGGGTTCTTTGAGGGAGGGGAGCCAGCAGAGAGCGTCGTGGTCGGTAAGAACTATAAATGGTCGGCCGTATAAGTAAGGGCGAATTCGCGACTGCCCACACCAGCGCTAGGCATTCGCGCTCTGTGATGGAATAATTACGCTCCGAGGTGGACAGCAGCCTGCTGGCATAAGCTATCACGCGATGCTGCCCACGTTGTCGCTGAGCCAACACAGCGCCTATTCCGTAATCGCTGGCATCGGTGCGCACTTCGGTCGGTGCCGTAGGGTCGAAGTGAGCCAGCACAGGAGAAGAAGTGAGCAAAGTGGTCAGGTCGGAAAATGCTGCTGCTTGCGAGGGACCCCAGGTAAACGTCTCATATGGTTTGAGTAAATCTGTTAGGGGCCAAGCGATTTTCGCGAAGTTCTTGATGAACCGCCAAAAATAGGAGCAGAGCCCCACAAAGCTGCGGACATCTTTGGCGGTTTTCGGCACAGGAAAGTCCTTCACAGCTCGAACTTTTTCTGGGTCAGGCTGTACGCCGTAAGCGTCAACAGTATGTCCAAGTATTGTAATGCGACGGCGACCAAAGCGGCACTCTGATGAATTCAGCTGAAGGCCGGCGAGATGGAATACATAAAGAATTTTTGACAGTCTCTCAAGGTGCGCTTCAAAAGTGGGAGCAAACACAATCACGTCATCCAGATAACAAAGACACGTAGACCACTTGAATCCATGGAGCAAGGAGTCCATCATTCGTTCAAAGGTGGCGGGGGCATTACATAAGCCGAAAGGCATGACTTTGAATTGATAGAGGCCATCGGGTGTTACAAAGGCCGTCTTCTCTCGCTCCATGCGGTCCACGGCAATCTGCCAATAACCAGAACGAAGATCGATGGAAGAAAAGTAGGTGGCACCATGGAGGCAATCAAGGGCGTCATCAATGCGAGGCAGAGGGTATGCGTCTTTCTTGGTGATGTTGTTAAGGTGGCGATGGTCCACATAAAATCGCCACGATCCGTCCTTCTTTTTAACTAATACCACCGGGGATGCCCAGGGACTGGAGGATGGTTCAATAATGTCCTTCGCTAGCATCTTGTTCACCTCCTTCTGAATTATGCTCCGCTCAAAAGCAGACACTCTGTAGGGACGGCGGTGAACAGGGTTGGCATCACCTGTGTGTATGCGATGCTGGACAAAGGACGTCTGCCCAAGAGGTCGGTCACCAAAATTGAAAATATCCTGGTAGGCCTCGAGAAAATGTTGTAGGGCTTCAACTTGCGGAGCCGGAAGATCAGTGGCCATCATGTCTACGATTTGACGGCTGCCCGAATGTGTTGCGAGTGATGTGCGCTGCGGTGAAACAAGTGTGTCTAAGGCAAGCACTTCAATTTGTGAATCGAGCAACGGACACAAGTGGGCCACAGAAATATCTTGTGGAAGCACATAATTTATGTAGCCGAAATTGACAAGAGGTAGACAAGTTTTGTTATCTGTGATGCTGAGCACCGTATAGGGCACTGCAACATTGTGCGCAAGGAGTACGTCGGTGAGAGGCGTAGCGTAATAGTCACCGTTGGGCACAGCTGGTGAGCACAGGAAATCGACGTACGTCACAGTTTTGGAGGACAGGCGAACAAAATCGCTGCATTGTAATCGACATGTAGGTTGGTACGGGGCGGCACTGATTTGTGGCAGTTCAAGGCGGAGAACACCAGCAGAGCAATCAATCAGAGCAGAATTGGCGGCAAGAAAATCGAGGCCTAGTATGAGGTCGTGGGGACATGTTGCAAGCACGGTAAAAAGGACGAACACTTGATGACCGGCTACGGTAAGTTGAGCTGTGCACATGCCGACGACAGGAACATTTGCACCATCTGCAACTTGGACGACACTGGTCAAGGGGGGCGCGAGGACCTTTTTCATGCGACGACGAAAACGCAAACTCATAATACAGACGTGAGTGCCCGTATCTATCAAAGCTTCAACAGGTGTGCCATCAACATATACTTCTAGGGTGTTCCAGTTCAAACGTAAGGACAACAGAGGATTTTTGGGTAAGGTCGACAGGGCAGCTTCACCTCCAGAAGCTGCGCAGCCTAGTTTTCCGGGGACATGCGGCGGTTGAACGATGGCGAGGGAGAGTGGCGACGCGTGTTTGAACGAGAAGGGCGACTTTGAGGCGGTGGTGACGACGGGGCAGGGTGGCCGTAGTCCTCAGGGGCAGTAAATGCTGTAGACTCAGTGCGGGTCGGATAACGGTGGTTTGGTGGACGGAATGAGTTACTGTAAGCGGGGTACGAGCCAGAAGACGTAGATGGCCATTGGCTGCAACAGTAAAGAGCGATGTGTCCTGCGCGACCACAGCGGAAGCAGATTGGCTTATCATCAGCTGTTCGCCATTCGGACGGGTTCCTGGTTCGAATAGAGTACGGACGGCGACATCTCATGTCCACAGAAGCTATCGAGGGACCAGTATTATCCAGTGTGGATGCAGTGGACAGGATACCAAGGTTAGCGAATTCGTGGCAGACAACAGCCTGGATCAAGGCGACAGCTGGCGTTGAGGCGTCGGGCAACGTCTGTTTGTTGGCAGCCGGGTAAGCGGCCTCGAGTTCACGTCGGACGATGCGCGTCACGTCTTCGGTTGTAGACGGATGACAAGGAGTGGCTTCGCAAGACGACGTTGCCGTGGTGCTGGGTAGGCGCTGAAACTGCTGCAAAATGCGTCGACTCTTCGCCTGCTCGAGACGGCGGCACTCTTTGATCACGGCGTCGATGGTCGTTACGTTGGTAAATACAAGCAGGCTGAACGCATCATCGGCGATTCCTTTTAAAACGTGCGAAATCTTGTCGGCCTCAGTCATGTTGGGATCGGCCCTTTGACACAACGCTAAGACGTCTTGAATATAAGTCAAGTAGGGCTCAGTGGAGGTCTGTGTACGTACAGCCAATTGCTTTCGGGCATCAAGCTATTGACCAAACGGGTTGCCAAAAAGGTCACGGAGCTGTTGTTTAAACATTTCCCAGCTTGTGATTTCGTGCTCGTGGGTCTCAAACCAGATGCGAGGGGTCTTGTCAAGATAGAAAATGACATTCGCAAGCATAACGGTTGGGTCCCAGCCATATTGCTTGCTGATGCGCTCGTACATGCTAAGCCACTTGTCCACATTCGCGTTGTCCTCTCCAGTAAAGGTACCGGGATCACGGGGTTGCGTCAGGGCGACGTACCGGGTTGCTGTCGTTGCTGAGGTAGGTGGCGAAGCCGTATCCTCACCCGGAGCCATGGTAGCAGACTTAAGGAGGCATCCACTGCGTAGCTCCGTTGTCACAAGAGTACCCAGCACCTCCACCAAACTGTTACGTGGAAAATAACAGTTGTCAGTCCGCAGCCACAACGCAGCTCACCGACAACAATATTTAATAAAACTTATATGCAATATCTCAAATGGTGAAATTAACTCAGTACTCCTCACTTTTCTGTAAACAGCCCTGAACATTTTTTTTATACGAAAGGCGTGTGCAGCAGGGTGGGAGGAGGGCTTTGCAATGTCTGCACATAGTTCGACCTAAAAAGCCCTTAAATTACTCCAAGTTCCAAGACAACAAGGTGGTTACTTTCTCACCTTCACCACCATTCGTACAGGTGCTACCTCACCCTTGCTACCTAATTGTTTTTCAAAGCATGTGAACAATGTCAGCATGAAGGGTTAAAACCATCTGCATTTCGAACTTATCGGCTATACATGTTGTCATGTTCGCTCGCACAGTGAAAAGCATACAAATCATTAGAAACTGGATGATTCCACCCAATAGTCATGCTAGACATGGAAGGACAGACGCGTGTTTGCATGACAAAGTAGTTCACGGCTAATTTTTCTTGTATGTCGACCAATCGAGAGCTTATATGTCAACATGTGACATTAACAAACTGCCGGTGTCACAAATAGTGCTTAAAAGATAGAAAATTTGTAACTTAATTGCTTTCGACAAAGCTTCTAAAGTTTTTTCTGAGAAGAAAGGCTTCCCGGATGTTCATCTTGCTAGCTTTTGAGATTCACAATGAACGAAATAAGGAGATTTCCAAGGGCTCGTCTTTCATTGTTTCACTCGACATTATTTAGTACAGACAAGAAAATACTAATTATGATGTAAATGTGACGAAAGTAATGAATACAAAAAGAACTTGTTTCGGGCAGAGATGGAACCAGCAACCTACTAATAACCCATCCGGTACTCTAGCACATGAGCTACTTCAGCGGTTTTCTAACCATCCGTGTACATGATGAAGTATATATGTGCATTTAAAACTAGGAGTGTTTCCGCGAAGTCACTCAATTTTCAGGAAACAGCTGTCGCGACTTCTCTTGAAATTCTTGAATGCTACAGATCTCGCATGTGACTGACGATAAGTGACAATTATGTTTGAAATATAGTGCAGCGAGCTAGAGTACCAGTACAATACTGCATGTGGAATAGCACAGAGGCCGTCGTCTTATGTAGGCTTATGCCACGCTATGCACGATTTTTATTTTAAGAGCCTGCTCGTGCTTAGTTAAAAACAAACAAAGGACATTAGCTACAATTAGCAAAGAGGAAACCGGACAGGGCAATTGCCTGCAAATTATGCAAGGCTAGATCTACCGGCTACCAACAACATCCTTATCCTTAGCCTTTAAAAACTAGGAGTGTTGGTCAGCGCCACTGGTAGTTATGACATGTGGAACAACTTTTTTTGTGCGTGTTAGCATTACGACTAATGAGCCCTTTTTATGAACTGGCAACTTATAAATAATCCCTGCACGTATATACACAATTATAGAGTTCAGGTTGGCTTCTCGTCACATTTTACCATATCGTGAAGAAGCCTGCTTTACGTACACTTTACAGACATTTTTAGCAAATAAACATTCGCATTCTGTTACATTATCTATTGAAAACTAATCCACGCAAACTTCGTTGTTCTATTTTGCCTAATGCTGCGTCACCTCCTTCTTACGAATTAGATAATGACATCATAACTGACCCACCAGCTATATTTATTGCTTTCAATACCTATTTCCAGTTTGCATTTGTTTCTAACAACAACACCATCCTTTGTGAGGTATTCCTCATTTTGAACAAATCAGTGATATTGAAATAACAAATGAACGTATTCTCAGCTTTATCTGAAAACTTGAAGTAAAGAAATGCATCGGCCCGGACGAGATGCACAATGCATTCTTAGTTCGCTATTCTCTATGGTCATCCAAATATTTAACAATCATATTGAATAAATCCTTATTTTCTAGCACTGTTCTCTCTTCATGGAAAATGGCTCAGTCTCTTTAAATCTGGCGATAAGGAGTCTCAATAAATTATAGACCAATATTATTTACTTCTCAATCATGTAAATTGTTACAATATATCACTCATGAACTGATTAAGCTTTTCTTGGAATCAAACAGATTACTATGTCACAGACAACATGGTTTTAGACGTGGTTTCAGTACAATAACACAATTAGTTGAATTCACACACGATGTTTTGCTTAGCCTTGATCATGGCGACCATGTTGATGGTATATTCATTCTTTGACACAGTTTTACATTCCAAACTACTTGCTAAACACGTGATATTAAACAATGCTCAATTCGTTAAGTGTCTATCTAGCTTTTTGTCATCTTGCTTTCAGTTGTTTCTAAAAGGTGAACCAACTCTGCTGTTATTAATGTAACATCGGGTGTGCCACAAAAGTCTGCTCTTGGGCCTTTAGCTTTTCATGATCTGCCGTGGGATCTGCCAAATTTTTTATTTGCATGTATATCCATTTTTCGGTCACGCACAAGATCACGCAACCGGACCAGCAGGGTTGCAAAGGATTCAGAGAGTGATTACCAGTGATGTTAATGAGCTTTTCATGCAGAAAGAATCCATCAGCACACATATTGCCAAAAGAATTTAGAGGAGTGATGACCAACACCTGCAGGGTTGTAGATGATCCACTGATACCTAAGCTCTATACATGGTCCAACATATGAACTGCTATTTTTGAGGCTGAATGAAGCAGTGAACTATGAGTGCCATCGATCAGCGGGCTCAGAATACACGGCGAAGTCTATCACCGTCATCAGGTTTGGCTCTAAGCGCCACATGTGCAGCAACTTGCTGAGAGATTCCCATGGAATCAACTGACACCATTTGTCAGAACTGCCAGAACATTGAGTAAGTTTGCATCCTCTCTTTTGGTATATCCGGGCGAATGCTCCATAATTCATAGTGATTCGTGAACTCAGCATTTGCTATTAAAAGCTGGAGAAGTGACATGCATCACTACTTATGAGAGCCATAAATGTGCTAAAGGATTACAGAATCACTATGATTTTGACAACAAAACTTTCTGCCAGAGTAGACTTCTTTGTGACTGACCAGTGCTGTGCACAAAAAATTTTTCCACATCTGCCTGGAATTAGGTGGTCACAATATTAAAGGTGCTCATTAAACTGTTCTCTTTAACAGTGTACTGTACTGTACAATGGTGCAAAAAGGGGCACCTGCCACGTCATGCAAGCCATATCTTCACATGAGACATCCTAAGAAAGGTGCACTAGACAGAGACAGGACTTGGTCAAGGAGGCAGGCCCGAAGACGTCAACATGCACGACTGTTTGAGGCACGAACACATGTAAAATTTCC
Organism: Rhipicephalus annulatus; assembly: GCA_013436015.1. Taxonomy (NCBI): domain Eukaryota; kingdom Metazoa; phylum Arthropoda; class Arachnida; order Ixodida; family Ixodidae; genus Rhipicephalus; species Rhipicephalus annulatus. Next base: position 71,260 of record WOVY01006788.1, on the reverse strand, counting down.
CGTTCGCACGGGAGGCTATCGAACCTTCAAGATTGTGCGGGCACGAATGGAAATAGCAATGTAATGCACTAAATCTGATGGCTGTACGAGTTTGTGTGTGTCCACATACGTCCCCAACACCACTGCCACTCTTACAACATTCTGCATAATTTTGAAGGCCCTCAAGTGACAAACAAATTTTTTCTCTGCAAGATTCGAACAATTAACTGTTTTCAATGCAAGAAATGGGTAAATCCGAGCTGTATACACAATAACGCATTTCTTTCTAGGCCCCACAGTATAGCAAACTCCATTCCTAAGGCACTTGAAGAAAAAATGAAAAGCAAAAATACAACAAATAATATTTAGTGCACAAAGTGAATTAAATCAGCACGAAGGTGAATTCAAAACAAAAAGGTGCATAAGTGATTCAAGTGATAAATTAAAAGTGAATCAGATGTGAACACTTCACCTACAAAGCTTTAACAATGAAAACCAAAAGTCATATTCAGGAGTGGGAAAGAGAACACTGCAGTTACCTACGATTGTCAGAAAAAATTACGGTTGTCTTGTTAACAGGATAGCATTTTGCATATGCAATAGTCAGCATTAGATGAATGGATGCTCTGTAAGCTCTTTCTGCATTCCTTTTTGCGACGGATATATTTATATCCGGGGTACAACAGCGAAAACAAAATTTGATGCAATATTTGGAGCAGCAAAATGTTAATTTTGGAACAGTAAAATCCAAATTTGAAGCAGGTTACGGGAGAAAAACTAAATTTTTATCATGAAAGATCAAATTTGGAGCACTGTAAAAAAGAATGCTACCATTTAGAAACAAAATATATGTACAACACATTCAACCCACCTAAATAGTGCTGCAAAGTAAACATCAGAACAGCTATTTCAATAAAAGTAGTATTCTGAATTACCTCACTGAGCAAACAATGATAAAGGTCACGTCAGTACGTGCCACACCTGCTGAATCCTTTGACAGACTCTGCAAATGCAATTGTGGCTCTGCCAAGCTGGCGACCTTAAAATTCGGGAGATTTGTAAAACCAAGGAGTAGGGGTAGCAAAAAAAAAAAGAAAAGAAAAAACCTGACACACAATATGCCATTGGCTGCTCCAAATGATTGCCAGTGCCTTTTTTAGACGTCAGCAATCATACTAGTACTCAATTATGCGGCACATACACACATCGGTATTGAATAAAATGTGCTGTGTCCCATGACTAGCGCCAACAGCCCCTTCCGAATCATGTACACTGTTCAGCGGGGCACTGGTGTACTGCAGCGGAGGTGCCTTATAAACCATCCTGCACTGGATAGAACAAGGCCATGCATATGTCAAAGTGCTAACCCCCCCCACTCACCCGATTGTTTTTTCTTTCATGATGAAGACAACATCTCGGTTCGCTTGCAAGGTGCACTCGAGGCGATAAAGTAACAATGACGCAACTTCAAGCCAGAAAATTGTGTGAAGTGCCTCTGCTATGGAAACCAACACAGTGATTGCCAACAACGACATTTCCAGCTTGTCAAACTCGTTCGCATGCGAAAAACGGGACATACGTTCCTAACATGCCATAACCGCGTTTGCCAACTAGGAAATTCATATTTTCCGTGTAGCGCTGGTGGCTACAGCAATGAATTTTCTTTTCTCTCGTGAAGTTCAGTCGTCTCGCCTATAAGTATCTGCTGTGGTCAGCAGACCCATGGGCATGCGTTGTTACTTCATCTTATACTTTAACTGGTCAATCCAGCTCGCGAGTGTCCTCATTTATTTAGTATCTAAATTACACCGTGGTTTAAAGTTTGGGTCTGCACGCTTAGTTTGATTTCTCACTGAAATTAGCACGCATGAGATAATTTTGAGGCTGGTCGGGCATTTTAGCGGGTGGCGCAATTTCAGCAAATTCCATGGTTTTTGCGGAGCTCGGTGCAGCAATGGGGAATTGTATCGAATTGGTGCGATTGGCACAATTGGCGTAACTGTTGCACCCCTGCTTAAAATGCAGCCCAGACAAGAAATATTCAATAAAAACTTAACCCATGAAATATATGGAACAAAGTTTGATTGGACGAAGCTACCATAAAACTGGCAAAAAAATCTTTTTGAATTCAATGAGGTAAGTTTGACATCACGGTTCTGGCTGATCAAAAGTGGGTAAATATATTTCTGCTGTCCTTGGGTCACATAGGTTCAGTGAACACAGAAAAAGTGGAGCGATCTTGAGCGAATATAAACACACTGAGACTGTTGCTCTGAGTAAATAAGGTTGAGCCCATGCAGTACTGGAAGAAATGATTGCTTAGGTGAATGCAAAGGTGTCTTTTCACGTTTCTCCTGTCCTTGATCACGTCGGTGCACTGCCAGCAGGAATGCAGTCCACCTTGTACGGACATGAGCAAATGGTGCTGCACACGGGACGCCAAATGCAAAGAACCTGCTAAAAAACGAGGAGAACAAAATGGTAACGCAAATCATACACCCCACGCTGCATGAAACAGGACTGCGGTACCAGGCAATCAAGAAGTGTTGCTGCGTACGTAAGCAACATTCTGGACAATGTTTGCCGATAAAAACATGTTGCTGAAGTGCTAGCAGTGCAACAATCTAAAACATGTGTCACCCAAGCTGCCATCTTTCAGTGCATAAGTACTATACTTAGTCAATGCAGCTGCCTGCTGCCACTACGTAGACATCCGACTACATGCAGACACTATAGTTAAACGGTGACAAAAAAGACATACGCTTTGTTACAATAGACTGTAAAGCTTTCAACAAATTATTGGACTTAGTTAATAAATTATATGTACAATGCCAAGCAGCAAAAGCTTCATTTGATATTGCTACTTATCAAGCATGTGAAATAGTACTACCGCTAGATAGTATTACATCCTTTTAATGGCTAGAGTAGCATTGCCATTTTATGTGGTGAAAAGCACATGCACATTTTTATGCATAAAACAATGAGTTGTTGCTTTGTACACATTAGCATACTTCATGTACTTGACAATATATTTAAGCAATTTGAGTAAAAGCATGAAGATATATTGGAATATCAGAAGTAAATTATTCACTACAGTGTTTCAGCAGCCTACATGACGACACACATGTACAAATTACACATTATCGGCTTGCATAACTGGTTATCCTGAACAAATACAACGGCTGCACATTGAGGGAACATTTAGAAGGCCCGCTAGACATATTTAAATATTTGAAACTTTTTCAATGTCGAACTAAAATATGCCCACACCAGCTTAAGAAGAAATGCCCCGAGACCTAAAATGCAAGTTTTTTTTTTTCATTTCAAAATTACATAATTTTCATTTTTAATAACTTTCTTTCAAAATTTTAGTTTCTCTACTTTCACGACAAAAAAAAACAAAAAAACTGGAGGTTATAACTAAAATAGAAGTAGGTTAAAGTCACTTTCAAATAGTACAAGGTGACTACTGAAACAAAAAAGAGCTCGTTGTCTTGAGCCCCCTGAATATTGTCACCTGGCTGCTTGCTAGTGCGTTTTTGCATAAGGAGTTCACTGAAACCACATGCTCAAAATAACCATAATTGACAAGCTCTCATGATGGAACAAATCACCTTAAAAAGCATACCTTTTCCACATAGATGACTTTCCACTTACACCTTTAAAATGCATTTTTCTTAAGGTCCATGTTAGGCCAACTTCTTTAACTTGGATATAATATTTTTAGTAGTTCTGGTAGCCCAATGGGAACGAAAGTTTCCCACCTACATATTCCTCAACATGTGAAGGGTGCAACACTTTCCTTTAAAACTTGATATCCCCTGTATATTTATTATGAACCAAAAGTAAGCAATTATGATGGTTTGCGATTATAATCAAAACTGATCAATAGTAATTTGATTTTTTAAACTATCACAGCTTTAATAGTGGCCCACTCTCTAAAGAATCCTTCGCAGCTATTCCGGCGAAGCACGGAAATCTCTAACATGTTAGAATGATGTTGCCCGACTTCAGCCTAAAACAATTCTCTTTAATGTGTTAAAAAAATTGATTGTAGTGCATCCACGTGAAGAAACAAAAAAAAAAGGTCACGTGGCTTATGCTTTGTCAGATGACTGCCAACTGTTGACACTGACACTATTGCAGGTTCAGTTTCATTTGAGACTTGGATACACATGAAGTCTTGAGTGAAATCAGCATGTGCTGTGACTTTAAGAATACATAATGTTCATGTGATGTCACGCCGTTGTCGCCCTCTCCCGCCATGCCTGGGTACCTATGGCAGTTCACGTGCTGCAGCGCGTTTTGTGAGGGGCTCGTTATCTGTTGCTGTGTACAATGTTGAAAGGAAGCATTGTGGTTTTTTTGTTGTCGCACTTTAACGAGCTCATCGGATCAGGAAGGCCTCGTTTGTTCACTCACAAGATCAGAAAATCAAGATGTGCAACACGTATACCAGCCTTCGCATACACGGGCTGCCCGCCATGACCTACGAGGGCCCATTATCTCGCTTTCACTACAAACACCACAGATTGCGTGGCCCAAGAATAAAAGAAAGCCCAAAGTCTCTCGAGCCACACTTTTAAGAGCGGATGAGCGAAGCGCAGCAGCTCTTATCAAAAATGAGTCCTGCAAAGCTAGGCAAGCTTGCAAGAGATATAATATTAATATTAATATATTGCTGCGGCCCACGCCACCAAAGTAGCAGCATCCCCCCCCCCCAAGTGTTTTAAAAAGTGCTGATGTTGAGCCTGTTTGATTCAAATTTGTGGAAACAGCTGAGGAAAACATTATGCGAGGCAGATAGAGACTTCGCGTGGTGCATGCCACGGTAATGCCAGTCATCACTTTTTTTTCGCGTATGTTTTGACAGCTTTTTTACCTTGTATTTTACTTTTTTTTTACGCTAATGTACAGTGGAGACCCTGAAAATGATGGAGACCGTGTTAGGAAATTAATTGAATAATTTTCGAAAATCCTGACCCCCCTACTCGTACCGATTGGCTATACTTCAATATGAACTAGCATTGTTTCACATTCATTTTCACAGTTTGTTTCAATGCAATACCCGAATTTCCGCGATCACAATCACGATTTCGACCGCCTCCCTGACACGCTGATTGTGCACACAGTGGTGTGGACAAGTTTGTATGTACAGTATCTTGGTAAGCTATCTCTGTTTGCAGGTAAGTGCTTGGCTAAGGCACTTACCAGGAATGAAGTTACACCTGAAGACGCAAATATCACCGAGTTTCTTCAAGCAGTTTTTTGTTAATCCGCGCCAGCCAAACACGTCGGTACTTTTGGGAAAATCCCAAAGTGCGTTCTCAATTTTGAGTAATAACTTTCGGCAAAGAAACACACCGAAGCTCTGCTCTCTCTTCGGGGACTACTAAATTAACTTGCCTTACTAGCAGCCCTCAAACTTGCATCGTGAGGCAAAACTAAATAGGCGCAAGCTTGAGTTGACAACACGGTAGCGGTAGGCGATGGAGTCGGCAGGTGCCCGGGCATGTCGGTGGCTCATTTCGGAAGTGACGAATGGGCGTTGCGTGGCGCACGTGCACACTATGTATACAGAAGGAAAGTCAAAGAACATTGTCTGGGGTTTCTAATTGTGCTATACAAGAAATTCTTTTATTTCTCCAAAAATTATTTATACAATCATTTTGAATAGCTTACGAAAATTATGCATTAAAACTAAAATGCCTCTTTTTTACAGTGAATGAACAAAAGAATGAGAATTTTAGAGGCTTGTTTTTTTAGCCAGTATTAATAGCAATAGGCCATTATTGTCTGTTCTCATTCACAGTTAATCTATCAAAAAGAACAAGCCCTTAAAATTTCACCAGTTCTTAAATTCAAAGCAAGAGTCTCGTTTTGGCAGATTTGATTTCTTCAGGGAGCATGCCTTCAGAATTATTGGTCGGCTGCCAGCTCATAAAAAGATCATATGCTATAAAGCACTAGGAAGCACGAAAAGTGGGTTCCACACTCACCATTATGGCTGCAATTGGTGCTAACACTCCCAAGGTTAAATGCACGGATATGCGTGATGACGAGTGTGGGGTGATGGCTGCACAGTAGCTCAATTCGTAGGACTTTTGACTCTATATCTGAAAGTTGAAGGTCTGCTTCCTGCTGGCAAGTAATCTTTTTGCTCACTTTACTTTCTCTACATTTATATCACTATTACTACATATTACGTCGTAAAATTTACTTGGCCTTATCATCTGTCGTTCGACAGTTGAGGCTCCTAAAAGCATGTCAACCAGACATTAGAGCGCAGCATGTGACCTGGAATTTACAATTACATCTGGAGGGCAACTGCAATCACTCGCTCTTCTCTCAACAAATAATGCCATAAGCCCGAATCCCTCGACCATTGCATGACTTGAGTATTACGAGCTAAATAGTTACAACAGCTGCTGCGAGAGGCAACCCATGCACTCCCTTGCGATTTCACTGAATGTAAAGCCCATGTTCGAACAAACAAACCAAAAAAAAAACACTTGAGCTTTGCCTGCAAGAATAAAATGCATTAATGTGATTGGACCGCATGCTCGATTCCTTCCCAACTGTTACCCTGGTTTCGCTTCTCGGTGCATGCCTCAACCGTGCTGCAAGGAAACGAACAACTGTGCACACAAAACTGGTCGTTTCAAACTATCTTCGAATGCATACTGCAAGTACAGCTAAGTGCCCAATACACCACAATTCTTCACGTTGCAAATCAGATAAGTGCACACTACACATTTGTAAGGCAACGTGTGAACCAACGCAGTTTATCCTTATGTTGATACTTTTGCCGCTGATGATTAAATAAGACTGAATGCTTTTTAATAAGTGGTCTTTGTAAACAACCATTCTTTTTCGCTTTCTGAAGCTGAGAGCGACCCCATGCTTCTGCCAACTAACATTACACGCGTCAAGAAGACTCCTCCCACTACGTTCCATTCGCACAGTGTTTTTTCCCCCACGAAGTTGCAAGCACGGCTCTGTGGTACAACGCCTGCTTGCCATGCAGGTAGCCTGCCTTCAATTCTCGATCAAACCAAAGTGTTTTATCACTTATTTCTTTGCATCCTTCTCTATTTTTCAGTCATGGACAATCCGATATTTGTGCAGCCTCTCTCCAGAAACTGTGGCTTCTTAAAAGAAAACTTTGGAAAGCACCCAGTGGCATAAAACTTATATCTTGCAATGCCTGTGTGAGGTCTAAATTGGAGCATGCATCAATTGTGTGGGATCTGTATTATCAAAAAGATATTTTGCAACTAGAAAATGTTCAGTTAAAGCCGTGAAATTTACATTTGGCATATATATACAGAAGCCTGACTTCCCCTACAAATTTAATGAAGCTCATTAACGTTACCACGCTGGAAGATCGGAGAAAAGTTAACCGTCTTTCATTCCTTCACGGCTGGTTTGCAGGTACAATCAATTTAACACTCCCATCATCTGCTAAGCGTCTTAGTACAAGAACAACGCGGCGCTATCACAAATCTTTGTTGGCACCAAACTTTACTCGCACAAAAGCAGGGAGTCATGTCGGGACATGAAACCAGCAGAACAGGCGGCAAAGCCCGCACATAAGCGGCGGGCTAGCCTCAATTCGCACAATCAGTAGATTCTACAGGTAATAATAAGCTTCTTTGATGAAATAATAAAAGTGCAACAATCCTCTTTTCGTGCCCGCTTTTTGTCGCGCCTTTATTAGTTCTAGATGGAAGCACAACATCTTGTCCAGCGAACTGCTCTGATGCAATGCATTCCTTCAATAAAGCTTTTTGAAAAATTTCTTGGATTACTGCGGCAGGGCCCTTTTCATGATTGGTGAACAAACTACATGGAAATTTCTTGAGTTGCACATTGAAGCAACTCCCAGAGGATCAGTGCTCTGAAAGAACAAATATGTTATGGTATCCCACGTAATGTTAGCCAATGTTTTGCTCCCTTATGTTACATTGGTATCCAATGTAACCTGTGAAAGCACCGTTACAGTGAACTTGTGACTTTCGGGGCATAAGCAAAGCACCTCAACTGCTCCACCACTGAGGCAGACACAATATTATGAAGGACAACAAGAAATAAGGGCAAGGTTGGTTTATAAATCCAGCCTTAAATTAAGACCATCAGGCACATTGCCAACTACCACAGTAGCTTCATCACGAGCGCGCACTCGATATGGTACAGATGGCTATGCCATTTGGGTTTACCTGCATTACGCCAAGCTACGAAAGCATACGAAAGCAACAGCATATGGCATCCCAGGTCCCTGAAGTGCTCTGCACACACAGGAGAATAAAAATAGCAAGAACGGCAATAAATAGCCAAGACTGAATTGTTAATACTGGCTTTCATATTTGTTTATGAAATATTATAGGGGCACGAAATTACTAACATTAGTACTATCTGGGGTTTAATGTAAAATGTTAGTCAATATAAGACTGACATTACTCATTAACCTGAGCACATATCACCAGACAGTGGCACTAAAATGTGGAGCTCACACAAACTCACTCAAGAATTATATTTTGTAAACTCACTGGGACTCGCTAAATGTTACCTCAGCCGGACTCACTTGGACTCAAGCTTACCAAAGTATCATTCACCTAGACTCACTCAAACTTCGACCCGCAGCTCGTAGTCTAGGTCAGTCTGAATAAGCTGATCCAGAAGGGGGTTTGCTGACCTATGAATGTGGCCACCAAAATTTTGGAAAGATGCTTAGTTCTGGCAAGCATTTGTTAGAATAAAAGCATGCCAGCATTTAGGTGACTCAACTTGTCTGTGAAGTGCCATTCGCTGCTTGTGAACTACAAAACGAGAATATCTGTCTTCACTAAGGCAACTACAAAGTTATAATTAACAAGGAACTATAATTATGCCAAATGATAAGCTAGGAGGCTGTCCCAGGTACACTGTTTTTCACCCAGGGTTGCAGTAGCAAAGAAGACAAAGTTCAAGTAAGAATTCAAGTCAATTCAACAAAAAATAGGCCTTGCCACCTTGCCTGGCTTTGCAGAACTGATTTGCATTACTTGTGTGCCTGCGCTTTGAGTTGTCGATGAATTCGCCCTTGCGCTGCCAACTGCTAGCTTCCCGGATAGCTTAATTGGTAGAGCAACAGACCCGGTAAGGCATTGGTCCCGGGTTCGATCCTGGAATTAGGACGAATTTTTCAGCCACTAAGAAGGTTTTCTTCCTGTGAATTCCGTATGAATTTCCTTGTGGCTTGATGCCACAACCGGGTCTCCACAGAACTTATTTGCATTAAATGTAGCTTTGTTCTTAACCCTGAGTGGCTTGGCTTAAATCAGTGAAGCTTATTTGAACCAAAAGGTAAGAAAAGGATCTATATATAAAAGTAGTCACTTGTGATTAGAAACTAGAAAGTTGTTTGTGAATGACCACTCTGGGCTAACCCACGTATTCTGCGGTCCTCAGCCAAGTAACCAGAAACTAAGGAAGCCATGCTCAACCACACTGTCAATCTTTGCATGCCACCGCACCCCTAAAGAAGTCAAACCTGACTAGTTGCACATGTGACGTGCTAAGTGCTAAGTCTGAGGAGTTTAAAAATGCCCCAAAGCTTGCACAGCAAAAAACAGTGTAAAATGGTATGCCGTGTTCGATAGTAATATGCACGTTTAATGCATTATAACAGTCCACTCAATGTGCAGAGCACTTAATCTGTTAGTAATAAGAAGGACTCGAACAAATGCCACAATGCCTTTGTAAACAATTGTCAAAACAGTTTCAGGTATTCATATGAGCAGCACAGGTGGCTTTACCTTAGCAGGCAAGCAACAAGTCTACAAAATAGCAAAAATTTTTTTTGCATTAAGCGATCACTTAATGATTGTTTACTCTGAGCCAGCAAATGCACACGTTAAATTTGCACAGTTACTGTTCAAAGTACCAGTACTGATATATTAAAAAAAACATAAACAAACTTTGCTGCTACATCAGCCTTGATAAAAAATTGTTGATTTATTAAATCGCGTACTGACTGAACTGTTCGAGGAATGCAAATGGCCCGTGCTTTACTTGCACATGTTAGCACAGTTTTTAATGCATTATACGGCATATCGTAGCGTTATGACTTTCGGGTTATAATTATTTTAGGCAAGACTGACAATGCGATTCACTGGCAATGCATGACTTGGATACGTGTCACAAAGTTAAGACGACCCGCATAAAAATAACCAAGGAGACAAACGCTGCCATTCAACCGGTATCACGAATACACACAAAAATAATCACAATCCCAGAATAAAGTCAACGAAAGTAGCAAATGCTGGATGTAGATCTAAGGCACACGGCTACTCTTGCTGAGGTGTGTCCCTGGTTATTGTGACCTAGTGCCTTCTTAGCTCTACAGTCGGTGTTCAAAACATATTCCACTGTTTCCAAGAGCCAGAAGTTAGGGCTGCAATTACATACTTTCCTACATTGCGATTACATACTACATATTCCGCCCACATTTCTCGGGGCTCGAAACACGAAACTATTCAAGCACACTCCAAAGAACCGCTGAGTTTGTTAAAGAAAGCAACAAGGGCAAGATTCTGTTTGCCGAAATAGGCAACATCCATCAGTTTGTTTGGAATCTTGACAAAAAATAATAATAATAGAGATGCGAGTACATAACCTGCGAATGTCAGCTGCTTGACGGTAATGCACTACACACATTCGTCGTGCGTGTGCTGTCCATTGTGTGCGTTTGACGTTCCGCGTTGGTACCATCGATACCAAGAATCCACTCGTCACTGACACCTCAGATGACCCCGTTTTCGAGTATGCTTGGCGAAGTGGACGAATCTCCGCAACGTCAAAGTCACGTTGGCGCTACAATAACAGCGAACAAATCTATTCAGACGAGTCTACAAAATGAATGTGGCGCGTCCGTCCACTACATCCACCACATGGAATTGCAAACAGTGTTGCCAAATGTCGGCCAGCAAAAATAGCTAAATGGCAACGTGAAAGTAGCTAGAAGTAGCCAAAAAATCCAACAAGAAGCTAAAAGTAGCTAAATGTTTTTAAAGCGCTTTTTAAACACATTTTGAGTGTACAAAACATTCATTGACAGCTGTTTTGTTGTGTTTTGGGTTTTCAGTTTGGGTTTCGGATTGACATGTGAGGATGCCAGAGGGCGCTGCTCTGGCACCTAGGAGTAGAACGAGTTTTATCTACAAAGGCAAGAGAGAAAGGGACAAGGCGAGCTCTTACAGGCCGATTACAGTCACGTCAGTGCTCTATAGATTAGCTATACAAGCCATCAAAGCCGAGTTGTTGAAGTGGGTTGAAAGTAACGGTATTTTAGGGGAACTGCAAAATGAATTTAGGCCGGGTCGACGCTTGGAAGAGAATCTTTTCGTCATAACCCAGACCATCGAAATTTCGGCAGCACAGGGCAGACCAACATGGCTACTGTTTCTGGACATAAAAGGTGCCTATGACAACGTGGACAGGGGATTGCTGTGGCATATACTGGAAGAGGAGGGGATTGGGTCGGAATTTGTAGGGCTGCTAAGGGCAATATATGAGGATAACAAGGCACACATTACATGGGAAGGGCGTACATACACAGAGCCTGTGTACATTCGAAGAGGTTTAAAACAGAGGTGCCCTCTTTCGCCATTGCTGTTCACACTGTACATTAGAGGAATGGAAAGACGACTAGAGGAGAGTGGATTGGGCTTTGATTTGTCACACCGAAGCCATGGAGTGTTAGTGGAGCAACGGATTCCGGGATTGATGTACGCAGACGATATAGTGCTGCTGGCGGATAATGCGGAAGAACTTCAAAAACTGGCTGACATTTGCGGTGATGAGGCAACGTACCTAGGCCTACATTTCAATCCACAGAAATCTGGAGTCATGGTGTTCCACGAGGAAGCTCATGTAGCACCAATAAGGATACAACAGGAAGACATACCATTAGTAAATAAGTACAAATACTTGGGGATCTGGCTTAATGAAGGAAAAGGCCACCTGAATGCTCATGAAGAACACCTCAAACTGAAAGGGAGACGAAATGCAGCAGTAATGAAACATAGATCACTTTGGGGACACAATAAGTACGAGGTAGTACGAGGCATCTGGAAAGGGGTAATGGTGCCGGCGCTCACGTTCTCTAATGCCGTATTATGCTTAAAGTCAGATATCCTGTCGGGGCTGGAGGTTAACCAAAAGGCAGTCGGCAGGTTAGCTCTGGGAGCTCACAGTAAGACTACAAACGAGGCTGTACAAGGCGATATGGGTTGGGCTTCATTTGAGGCGAGGGAAGCACAAAGTAAAAGACGGTTTGAGGAGCGACTTAGACATTTAGATGAGAAGAACTGGGCAGCCAGAGTGCACAGATACCTGTACTTGAAAAGTGTGGACACTCAATGGTGGAAGAGGACGTGAAAGCTGGCGACTAAATATAACTTGACCGCGGCAAATAAGCAAAGGGGGCCAGTTAAAAAGCAAGTGAGGGAAACAGAGACGCTCATGTGGAAAGAGAGGATGGAAAAGAAGGGATCGCTGGGAATCTACAAGGCAAGCAAACAAGAGATCCGGAAAGAGAACTTTTATGAGAACAATAAAGGTAGTGCGTTGCTCTTTGAGGCGCGGGCTGGCTGCTTGAGAACTCTAACTTACAGGAGCAAATATTCGTCACAGGATGAGACATGTGTTGGATGTGGCATAAATAAAGAAACAATCGACCACATAGTCATGGAATGCCAAAAAATTCAGCCGGATAGAAATGGGGGGAAGGTCACACTTCCTGAGGCGCTGGGCTTCGCGGTTGATGGAAGCATTAACTGGTCAGCAGTAGGTATTACTAAGCAGCGGCTGCAGTATTGGTGGAGGAAAAGCAGAGAAGTCGATAAAATAACATCCCAGCCAAGAGTAGCGGCTGGGCAAAATTAAAAAGACATCCGAGTTGAGGGACAAAATTTAAACTCGAATTATTAAGGTAGGCTAGATGGCGCATGCCGTCACCCCGATTCAAAGGAGAGGCCTTTAATCATCATCATCATCATCATCATCGGATAAAGTCCCTGAAAAATCGTGCGAGTCGTCCGAAGTCAGCTGGTCTATAGAGGCGAGAGAGGAAACCACCGTAGACGTGGACTCCGAGGGTGTGTTGTGCAAAATGATTGCGGAAACGTTGAGAGAGAGAGAGAGAAACAACATTTTTCGTGCATCCGGCGTGCGGGAAGTCACCGGCCGCGCAGGGCGCGGGTATTCCCTATCTATAGACTATGGCTAATAGTCCTATAGTCCCAGGCCCTAGATCTTGAGGACCTTGTGCTCTGGCTAGGCGTTGGATACTCGGGCTTCTCCGCTCCCGTTGTCCGGGGCGTCGGTTCCCTTTCTCGTCTGCTTTGCCAGGGCCTCCTCAAGCCGCTGGATGGCACTTCGTTGTGTGTTTGAGTCTTGGGAGCGTATCCATGCTCCCACCTCTTCGGGATACGTGGCGTCCTGGCACTGCTCATTCCCATTGTTCACACCACTGTTACACCCGCCCCACATGATGTGGCGGAGGGTGGCTAGTTCACGTTCGCACGCGCTACACTTAGCGTCCACAAACTTGTCGGGGCATACGTGCCGGGCCAATGCTGGCGTTAGCACGCATTCCGTTTGCAGTTGTCGGAGCTTCACTGCTTCCGCACGTGACAGTTCACGATGCGGGGGCGGAAAGGCTCTCCTGGCCTCTCTGTAGGCCGCCAGGATCCCTCCGTAGTCGGTGAGGGGATCGAGGTCTTCTTCTCGCTCTTCACCGCTGGTTTCAGGGAGACGGGCTGCCGCGGTCCGGCACGTGATGAGATCACGGGCCACAGCGTCCGCCTCCTCGTTACGGTTCTCAATGTCGGGAGCCAGTTGTCCCATGTGGGCTGGGAACCATTTGAGTGCGATGGTTGGCCCTGTAGCGGCGCCGCGAGCAGCCCGCGAAGCCGCGATGAACGTCACTAGCCGCTCCGTGCCCCGCCAGACCATGCCTCGGGCAAAATTTCTGATTGCCTGCTTTGAGTCACTTAGCACCGTGCGCGTGCCCGGCCTGCCTGTGGCCAGGGCTATCGCCGCCTCCTCTGCCTGGCCGGCTGTTCGGGCGCGCACGGTGCTTGCTGTTAGTAGTTTACCGGTAGTAGCGCTGACCACCACTGCTGCGAAGGCGTTGCGTCTTCCCGGATATCTTGCGGCGTCCACGTAGACTGCGCCCTCGTCTCTCTGATGTTGACGGGCCAGCGCAGCTGCTCCCGCCGCTCGCCTGCCCGCATCCCTTTCTGGGTCCATGTTCTTTGGCAGCGGGTAGACAATGATTTTCCTCGCTGCCTCATCGCTCAGGGGGACTTGTTCTTCTAGCTCCCCGTCCATTCCTGCTCCCGGGCGTTCTCCAGGAGGTAATAATCCCACCCGATCGAGTAATCCTCTGCCCACGGCTGTGTTGCTCAGGCGGCTCAGCTGCGAAGCTCTCTGGGCCTCGCTGATCTCCGAGAGCGTGTTGTGTGTTCCCAGAGAAAGCAAGGCCGTTGTCTTTGTGCCTGGTAGGAGCCCAAGAGCCCCTGCGTAAGCCTTCCGGATGGCAGCGTCGATCTTGGCTCGTTCTGCGCCGGTCCAGCGGTGAAAGGCCCCCGCATATGCCGCGTGGCTTATAAGGAAAGCCTGCAGCAGATGCAGGAGCCCCCTCTCTTTCATGCCCCGGTAGCGGGACGACATTCGCTTGACCAGGCGCGCTGCGATGCCCATCTTGGTTGGGATGTTCTTGACCGCCGTGGCGTTGGTTTGGGTGCCGTCCACGAACATCCCCAGGACTCGAAGCCCCGGGACGTGCGGGATCTGCATCCCGTCACTGGTGCGCACGATGATGTTCTCGGCCGCCTCTCGACTTGCCTTCTTTCTGTGCCTCCCAGGTGGTGGCAGGATGAGTAGCTGTGATTTTTGTGGCGAACACCGCAAGCCCGTGCCCGAGAGTGCGGACTCCACGGCGTCCACCGCCGCCTGCAGACCCGCCTCGATGTCTCCGTCGCTTCCACCCGTGGCCCAGATGGTTACGTCGTCGGCGCAGAGGCAGTGTCGTATCCCCGGGCCCAGCGCCTCCAGACGCCTGGCCACCTCGATCATGACAATGTTAAACAAGAACGGGGAGATGACCGAGCCCTGTGGGGTCCCGGCACTTCCCAGCTCTCGTTCTTCGAGCTTCGTTCTTCCCACGTCCAGCCTGGCCATGCGGCGAGAAAGGAATGTTCTGATGTAGTTGTACGATCTTGCGCCCAGCCCCAGGCGGGACACCTGAGCCAGGACCGACGAGTGTCTAACATTGTCGAAGGCACTCTGCAGGTCCAGGCCCAAGATCGCTCGGTTGTCATTCTTTGGAGTCCCGCCCGGTGGGTCAAGGACTTCTCGTTGGATCAGGAGCATGGCGTCTTGCGTTCCCAACTTGGCCCGGAAGCCAAGCATTGAGTCCGGGCAGACATGATGCGCTTCCATGTAACGGTTCCACCGGGTGTTAAGAACGTGCTCCAGAACCTTGCCCACGCAGGACGTGAGCTAGATGGGACGCAGGCCCTCTATACCCGGTGGCTTGTTTGGTTTTGGCAGCAGGATCGTCTTTGCTGTCTTCCAGGCCTTGGGCAGCTTGCCATTACGCCAGCATTCGTTGTAAAAGCGTTTCAGTGATGTGATGGCTGAGTCACTCAAGTTGCGTAGAGCTTTCTTAGTAACTCTGTCGGGTCCGGAGGCCGAACGACAGTTCAGGTCTTGCGCCGCCTGCCTCACTTCCCATTCCTCTAGATCTCGGTCGAGGTGGAGGTTCGGCTGGCCGGCGTAGTCTGGGTGGTCTTCGTGACTGGTGATGGGGAGGTAGCGCTCGTTGAGTCGCTTGAACATCTCCTCTTCGCCCAGTTGACGAGCGGTGGTGTGTGTTGACCCCACCGTTATGGCCGCACACCGGCTCGGAAATTCTGAGTCGGTGGTAATTCTATTTGAAGGAAACAAAGTACCGCACTACGTAAAGTATGGCGGCTTTGTCTCGAAGTGTACGCTGTACAGGCAGCACCGTGAGGTCTGCACTACATGCGGCAAGATAGGGCACAGGAAAGATGTGTGTCCAACTCCGAACGCTAGGGTGTGCTTCGCTTGCGGTAGAAACAACCCAGGAGAAGACCATGCAGAATACTGCAAACCAAGATGCAAGTTCTGCGGCGGCTCCCTCGTCACGGGCGCGGGCAAATGCAAGAACAAATTCAAAACGCCGCTACAAATCAAGCAGCGGCAGAGGATAAAACAGAACACCGAAACTATAACCGAGATGGCGCCCGCGAAAGCGCCCGGGGAGGCTGCGCTTTCTAGAAGATTCGACTTCCCGGAGCCGGGAGCCAGCGGCACATGTCACGAACGAAACGGCGTGGCGAGCCATGATACGAGCAGAGCGGAACCGGAGTACGTGAAGTGGGCTGATGTCACCTCCGGAAGACCGAAAGAAGCGCGTCTGCCAAGACTGGCGCCGCAGGTGCAAGCGCACCTGAGCGTGACAAACAAGTCTGACGTCAATGGCGCGGCGATGACGCAAACGAGCGGGGCCCTGAGCAGAGCAGCAGCTGCAACGCTGAAGGAGCCTGGCAAGATGCCAAGCGGCGGCGGCTGCAGCGAACAATGCAAGAAAGAGACGCGGGAGTTGAAAGCTACCGTTAAGAAAATGGAGAAGGCGATGGAGGAACTCCAGACGGCGATGGCGGCAACGCAGCTCACCATCAAACAACGACGAGGCGTCATCGACGAACAACGAGATGCCATTAGAAGGCTTCAAGAGGGGGGATCAAGGAACGAAGCCAACAACAAGATGGCGACAGACGCCGATGAGGATGACAACGGAACCCCAACGAACATCGCGGGCAACCGCTTTGTCAACACTACAACCCCTTATAAGACCTACCAATTCACCGCCAAAGCGAAGACTCCGACAAGGGTATCCATGATTGCGGCGGCAAGAGGGTTGGAAGCACAACACCAAGAGGAACTAGAAAGCGAAAGCAACGAGGAAGAAGATGATAGTGCCTCGGTCATCTCGGTGGCAACTACAAACAACGGAGACAGGACCAAACCTCACGGCTACGGGAGCTTCAATAAGAAGATCGGTCGGAACGCGAGAGCTATAAAGAAATGGGGCAAGAGCTTTGAGGGCTTCGAGCAGAGAATCCTCACGAAATGCACCCAAGTCATCCAACAACAACTTGCGCAAACGATTCAGCTCCAAATCGAGCAAGCGCTAGAGAGGACCCTGAGCCCCGAGAAGCTGCAGCCGCTAATTGGTGAAGCGGTGCATCAATATTGCCAAACACAAAAGGCTCTCCCTCATAATGGACAGCAACAATAAGATCAAGATCTGGCACTGGAACGCCAACGGGTTCCGGTGCCGAAAAGCAATCCTACAACAGTACTTGAAATCGCTGGCACCGACGGCTCGCTCGGACGTGATAGCGGTCCAAGAAACCCACACCGAAGACACGCCGACGCCCCCAGGGTATCGGACACACGCCTGTCCGCTAGCGCATGCGGGAAGGGTGCGGCGCAGGGCATGTGCACGTTCATCCTTAAAGACATCGCCCACGTGAAACACCAACAGTTCCTGGGCAGCAGGGACACCGCCATCGAGCTGTGCGTCACCGAGCTAGCGATTAGCGGCAAAGAACGAGGAACCCGGGGTAGAAGAAAAAAGAAGACATCAACCACCGTCTTCATCGCTAACATCTATAGCAATCCAAGACATGGAAAGCAGAAATTCAAAACTCTTTTCCATAAGATCAAGAGCGCCACATCACAAGCACAGAAAGACCTGGCCAAAAGAGGAGACGCTGCCGCGGTAATATGCGGCGATTTCAACGCCCAACATCGAGAGCTCGGCTACACGACCACCACGTCCAAGAGAAGGAACCTTCTCGAAGATGCCGGTGAAGCGGAGTTCACGTTACTGATCAATCCAGCCCATCCATCAAGGATCGGAACATCAGTTGCCCGGGATACAGATCCGGACCTCACCTTTGCGATGCTGCCCGAAGGTGGCACCGCGAAGTGGAGGAATACGGGAATCAACCTGGGCAGCGATCACTTCATCATCGAAATTGAATTACCGCTGGCTCATCTCAACGGAAACCGGAACTGCGACAAAACATCAAAGCACAAACTCGTCGACTGGAGCAAGTTCCGTAACACAGAACTCGGCGAAGTCGACAATATCGACGAGTGGTCAGCGAAGCTGCTGGCGGCAACAGAAGGGGCCACATAAGAGATCGATGCACCCGAAGAAATCAAAACCATGGACCCTAGACTAGCCCACCTCCTCGAAGCCAGGCGCTCGCTCCAAAAGCGTTGGCGGCGGCAACGTCACAACAGAAAGCTACGAAAGAATATCGCAGAACTCGGCCGAGAGATCGAGCGACACAGCAGGCAGCTCTGCTCACAGCGGAAACGTTGAGGGGAGGCGCTGGTATTGGGCAGCTAGAAAGAGCATCGGCGTCGCTATGCTTTCTGCCACACTTGTATACGATGGAAAAATCATATTCTTGTAGGCGTAGAATCCAGCGACCGAGGCGTCCTGACAAGTTCTTGAGTGTCGAAAGCCAACATAAAGCGTGGTGGTCGGTCACAATGGTGAAATGGCGGCCGTGAAGATAGGGACGAAATTTTTTCACTGACCAAACGATGGCGAGGCACTCCTTCTCGGTGATCGTGTAGTTCCTCTCGGCTGCGGAGAGGACGCGGCTGGCGTACGCAACGACTCGCTCTCGCGAAGAGTTGTCGCGCTGGAGGAGGACGGCTCCTAAACCGTGGCCGCTAGCGTCTGTATGGAGAAAGGTCGGTGCACCATCGTGAAAATGAGAAAGTACAGGATCGGTCATGAGGGCACTCTTCAACCTGTCGAAAGCCGATTCACATTCCTGAGACCACTGAAAGGGCGTACCAGAAGCAAGTAGCTTATGGAGTGGTGCGGCTATGGAGGCAAAGTTTTGTATGAATCGCCGAAAGTAAGAGGCGAGACCAAGGAAACTTCGCAAATCTTTCGTCTTCTCAGGGCAAGAGAAGCGAAGCACCGCAGCAGTTTTTTCAGGGTCTGGACGAATTCCGTCCTTGCTCACAACATGACCGAGGACCTTGATAGATCTGCTGGCGAAATGGCACTTCTTGGTGTTAATTTGAAGACCAGCGCCCGCAAGGCAAGTCAGGACCTCGTCCAAGCGTTGCAGATGTTGAGGAAACGTCGATGAAAAGACAACAATGTCATCGAGGTAACATTGGCAAGTCTTCCATTTCAGGCCACGCAGCACGGTGTCAATCAAGCGCTCAAAAGTTGCGGGCGCATTGCATAGACCAAACGGCATAACATTGAATTCGTATAGGCCGTCCGGGGTTGCAAACGCCGTTTTTTTCTTTGTCATCGTCGTGCATGGGGATTTGCCAATAGCCGGAACGCAAGTCGAGGCTTGAAAAGATTTCAGCACTTTGTAAGGCATCGAGGGCGTCGTCAATACGTGGCATGGGGTATACGTCCTTCCTAGTGATCTTATTGAGTGCTCGGTAATCGATGGAAAATCGTACGGAACAGTCTTTTTTACGCACCAGAACCACTGGAGACGACGAAGGACTGGTCTACGTCTACGTCTATGTTCTATTGAGCTATAAACAAAAACTCTTTTATAACTTTGATTAAATGTCGTAATCTGTATTGAAAAGCTTGTAGGACGCCATATTTTGATACACCCACATCTTAACAATCTCGGAAAACGCACTTTATTCGAGAAGATAATCGCCGAAGTTCATGGCCCCAATCGAGGTGAAACCGAAACCAGCCACGTCGAGCACGCTGGAAGACTCGTTACGCCACAGAGTTTGCTGTATATTTAGGAAACTTTATGTATTTCACTTTCAAGCTGAGCGAGAAAGTAACGAGTCAGAACTTCGCACTAAACAGGAAGAGTAATTAGCGGCAACTCTTGCAAATGTACGGAAGCCTCCGACGCTTACGAAAACGAAGCAAAACCTGGCAAATCAGTTCGAAGCAGTTTTTTTTTATTAAAATGCTCCACTCTAAACGCGGTGCACTCGTCAGAATGCGTGCTTAGTTCAGGACTCTTCGCGGACGTTCAGTCCTCAAAACGAAAAAGATAAACTTCAAAGAAATGATAACTAATTCATAGCAAGTAATATTTTGTCGCAGAGCGTAAACAACCACTAGAATGTCGTATACGTTCGACAAATAAAGAGCTCTATTGGCTTTTTAAAGAAAACATGCATCAAAAAATTGTGTGTGCGTCGAACTTGAATTCGAAACCGAACCTAATTGTGCTGCGAACAGCCTGCCACGAGACGACGCTAAAGTGAGCTAGAATTGAGTAGTGGGTTTTCTGGGGTGCCCTGCTTGACGCCGGGTATGTCACACGTGTGGTAGCGCTACCAACGACTTCAATGCAGGGCACTGCCTGACGGAGGCGTTGGTGCGCAACTGAAATCATGCTTTTTGTGCGCTGTTATCCCATGCACTGAACGGAAATGCACGCGAATTTCGGCAGTGTAAACGGTGATGCTAATGTTGCTAAGAGAATAAAAATAAAGAAAGAAAACTAGCGTGGAGCTAGGTGCGCAGGCCGTTGGCCTACATGTGCGCGTAGGTAACCATCTAGAACACTGTAGCATGGTGTATGCAGCTATACTGTTAGCTCGTTATTTGATGTTAAATGAAACACACCGAATACCGTCAGTACTCGTGCAATAAAGCTGTAGAAAACATTCTTTTCATAAACTCTGTCGGCGTAACTCGCGTGATTAAACTGCATGCAGAACTCGATGCATGCAAGGGATGCTGTGCAAACACGGGATGCATTTAAATTTTCTTACAAGTGGTAACCAGCGATGGCGAACTTTTCAAAGCTTACGTTGCGCGGCTATCAATTGTAAACTGGATTCTTTGCATTTCTCGGGCCCTACTTTTGTCACGCACGCCTTTTACGAGCGCGGAAAATTATTACCGATGCTGACCTTGGCACACACTCGGGAGTTTACCACGAGCACTTAATGTTATACAGTTCACAGCATTTAAAAATTTTCAGCTGCTCATTCTCTCTGCAGATCTCCACTATCTTGGCTCTGTAATTTGGCTATTTCTCCAATGAATATTCCTTTGCAAAGACTGTAAAAAACCACAGATAAGAAAAACGGGAATCCACTCTCCCCAAGTACTGGGCGCAAGTACATGAAAATCTATTCATCAAATATATATAGGGCACAGTTGCTTACTGGAAATTTATTCTTCAGGAGCAGCGCTCAACTTTAGATGCTTCGGCTTCTCGGTTCTATCAGAATTAATGCCTTTAACAAAACCGCGTAACAATATAAATGCTGATTACGTCTTTTGAGAGGCCAGGGGCATGTTGTGCGCACCCAACTTCTTGATAAAACTTTTCTTTCACAATTGTCAATACATCCAAAATGCTGTCAGAATGCAACTTGTGGCAAGAAAAGCACTCCGTAAACATGTTTTCTAGCTTGCTCACAAAACTGTACAGGTGGCTAGATGGATACAACAGTCCACCTTTGTTACGAAAGGTGGTTAGATGATCGAGCTGAAAATCTTCTCCTTGAACTGGCATCGTGAGTAGTTTTATGCGAACTTCGCAGTTTGTTTTAATGACACACTTTCGCGCAACATAGCCAGCAACATAAAAGATCAGCCTGGAATCACTTCTAGCAATATGCTGGTTGTGGTCAATAGGTGCTGGCACTAAACTAGGCTCATTCACAGTGCTTGCACTGCCAACTGAATCGTCTTGTGGCAGTGTGTCAGAAGCAGCATTGATCTCCAGCAATGAAGCTAGCTCGCCCTGGTCTCAATTCTCCTGGCTTACTGTTTTCACGAGACCATAGAATGACACACAAGTAATGGTTAGCAAAAACTGAGTTGGTGTGGGGTGGTCGTTGCTGCCGGATGAGTGACGTATAATACCAAATAAATTTTCTAACGGGTCTTGGCTGGTCTTTGATGTCATTATGTATTTAAATACTACTTTCCCTCTCAAATAAGAAAGCATTTCTAGCACACTGGTTATAGTCACACGAGGTCCAGTCACGTAGATTATATGCACGTAGTCCCGTAGCACATACTTCGGCTGAAGGTCACACACGGCAGATGTGTCATCCAGGGCTTTGTCCGCTCGATGCAAATTTCTTTCCCATTGCTTCTTCGGGGCTGCATCCTTCGGAACGCCGAACAAAGACGGCTTCTTGCTGCCCTTCACGTGGACGTAACCTGTACGACAGCCTGGCGCAAAACAGTGGTTTTGCCGCCGCGGAAGCATTTTAACCTCGTTTGAGGGTCACTGCTTGTCAGGCCACATCACTGTTCGCCGAAGAACCTAGGAGATTGAGGATGCAAAGCGCGACGAGTTCTGAAAGTAATAAAACTCGCACACAGCGACCGCCACTCCAAACAGGCAGCAACTGTCCCAGCGCCAACGCTGGCTACATTTAATGCGGCGGTGGCGCCGCGCCGCGGAGGCGCGCCGAAGCACGTTTGTGTGACATTGGCGGTGTCACCCGTCACCCCCGGAAAAGATTTTCCGGGGGTGACGCGTCACCGCGATGCATGGCGCCGGCCGGCGAGTGAGCCCACTACCTATTCTAGCTCACTTTAACAACGCGCAATTCGCGTTTTTTTTTTTCATTTCTTGTTTGCAATTTAGTGTTGCTACAGTGCCTAGAATATTTGAAGTGTGATTACCGCCAAGCGGCGCGTATGGGAACCCTTGAGGCAGCTTGGCGATGTATCCGCTAGGTGGCGCGCTCTCTCGCTTACACGGCAGCTGACGGAGAGTGTGGTAGAGGTCGGACGTGTTTTTGGAGAGCTCCGGAATGACAGCTACAGATAAGTGTTTTTGCATGTTTCCAGCTTGCCTCTGTCTGTAGCGTTATGAGCACGTAAGGCGCTAGCGTAAAGCTTGATTAGGTCTATTACGGTGTACGTTTTTTTTTTAGTATTTTGTACTGTGTCTTTTTTTCTCCAGCCACCACGTGGCTGAGGTCTGCGCGTAGACCGACCACGTGCATGCGCAGGTGCTGTGAAGTGTAGCGTATTTATTTATTATTGTGGTTCTTTTTGGCTTAGACCAGGGTATTTTAGTACAGTTTTCTAACACGTGGGCATCGGTAAACTGAGCTAGCCATGGTCAAAAAGACCGTAAAGTGTTCAGAGTGCGGGGTAGGTTGGAAGGTGGAAGTTAGTGCGGAGGAGAAAGCAGAAGATGACGCCAAGTGTAGACAGTGCGAGTTCGAGGAGAAAATGAAAAATATGATGGCGGTCCAGAGTGGGCTCATGGAGAAAATCGCAGAGCTGGAGAATGCATTGGCGAAGGAGCGAGAGAAAACGTCAGCCATGGAAGAAAGGCTCCGGTCAGCCGAGAAGGGCCTATCGAAGGTCGTGAAAGGGAACGAAGACGCAGGTGACGGCGGAAGCATTATGGCGACGACCCCCCGTGCGGGAGAGATGAAGGAAACAGGCATGACAAAGGCAGATACATTGGCCACAGGGCCCAGCTACCGGGAAGTAGTTTTGAGGGAGGGAGGGAGCAAACCAGCAGCCGTGACTCACGCTAGTCACCTAGTCAGCAGCCAGGTGCAGGTTTCAGAAGGAATGTCTGAACAGGTCATCATCGCCGGTGACTCAAATTTAGTCCGATGCGCAGCGGCAATCAAAGAAAGGGTGAAAGGCGACAAGAGAGTTGCGATAGGGACGTTCCCAGGACAAACGCTGGGGACAGTAATGAGACAAGCGGGTGAACAACTCGCAGCTAAAGCTAACAATCGTAACCTCGTTGTAATTGCGGGAGGGCTAAATGACGTCCTGAAAAAAGAATCGTCAGGACTAGCGACGACCTTGGCGAAAGGGGTGGATGACATGCGCGCCGTGTCCCCCCAGGTGCAAATTGTAGTATGCACAGTACCGGAAGTACCAGTACGCAACGTCAACCTGCAAAGAGCGGTTGTCGACGCAAACAAAGAGATATGGCGAATTAGTCGAGAGAAGGGTTTCGAGGTAGTGGATTTAAACAGGGAAGTGCACAGGTGGGGTGGATTCCAAAGAGACAAGATTCATTTCGATAAGAGGCTTGGACACGAGGTGGGCTGGCGACTGGCAGGACGCGCAGTAGCTTTTTTGGGGGGCTCACGGGCCCTTCGGAGTCCGGGGTAGCTCGTAACAGGGAAAACAACCAGGAGGACGCTTTGACAGGTAGAATTGCGAAAAACCAGAAAAAAGGTAAAAGAAAAAGGAAAAAGGCGCGTGTTGCAATTAGTTACATAAACATGCAGGGTGGCAGAAAGAAGGCAAAATGGTTAGAGATTGAGGAGCAGTTAAACAAAGAACAGATAGGCGTGTATGCGGTTACAGAAACACACCTTAGAGACTTGGAAGAGCCACCACATATTGAAAATTATGTTTGGGAAGGGTGTAACAGGACCATATCGGAAAGGAAAGGTGGGGGTGTAGGAATGCTAATTCATCGCGGAGCCAAATGGGTTAGAGTGAAACAGACGTGTTCAGAGCACCTCTGGGTTCTGGGCACAGTAGGTGGAAAGGAAACGTGGCTAGGGGTAGCCTACTTGTGGACGGGGAATAACTGCAGAGAAAAGAATCAGGAGATAGTGGATTGCATGAGTGCGGATATTAAGGAATTTGGTAATGGGGCCGAAATCATCCTTCTAGGGGACATGAATGCCCACATACATGACCTTGACGGATATTCAGACACCAATGGGAAGTTATTACTAGATCTTTGCGAGCAACATAGTCTGGAGATAGTTAACACGGGGCCTAAATGTGACGGCCAGATCACATGGGAAGTCGGAAACAAGCAATCAAGTATTGATTATTGTCTCATGACTGAAGGAATTTACCACAAACTGACAGAAATGAGGATAGACGAGGAAGGCATTAACAGCTTGGGTAGTGATCATAAACGAATAACATTACAAATGGGATACGAAACTGAAAATATGAGCATGGAATCAAAGTCTGGCAGCTCGTATTTAAATGACAAACAAATAATAAATATAGCCGCAAGAGTCGAGGAAGAAGTAGGCGAAATACCAGGCAAGGACTGGGAGTATAGTGAGCTGTTACATCTAATGACGAAGGAGATAGGGAAAGAGAAGAAAACTGTTTGCCGGAAAGGAAAAAGGAAGCCAAAAGTTGGTGGAACAAGGAAATCCGGGAGGCGATCGAGAAGCGACGCGAAGCATCACGGGAGCATAGAAAGGCAAAAAAGGAGAAGCGGCCGCAGGACGAAGTCAAAAAAATATGGGAAATATATTTAGAGAAAAAATCCCTTGTACAGAAATTGGTAGAGGCAAAAATTAAAGGTGAAAGTGAACGCTGGATGACAGAGATACACGAAAAAAAGGAGGCCGCGCCTAGGATTTTTTGGAGCCACATAAAGGCGCTAGGTAGGAAGTCTGTCACAACGCAACAACATATTCTAGATGAAGGAGGAAATCAATTGGAAGGGTACGAAGCGCTAGGTTACATCCAAAAGGTAACAGCCGATTCGTTTCAAAAGAGCGTCCAGGGGATCTCCCCGGTGAGTAAAAGTGTGGCGGAGAAAGCCACAGAGGAAGAGCTAGTACTTGATAATTTCAACTGGAAAAAGGCCGAAGGAAAAATTCCAAATTGCACTGCCGCGGGTTTAGATGGGATTCCCGTTAGCCTCATTAACGAACTAGGACATAACACTAAAGAAGCATTGTTAAAAGTAGTAGAAAAAAGCTTAAAGGACGGACAAATACCGGACAGTTGGCGACAAAGTAGAATGAACTTAATCTATAAAGGCAAGGGAGAAAAGGACAAGATTCGCTCGTATAGACCACTAACCATTACATCGGTACTATACAGGTTGGCGATGCAAGCAGTAAAAATGAAAATAGAAACATGGGCCGAACATAACGATATTTTGGGAGAACTTCAGAACGGATTTCGAGTCGACAGGCGGTTAGACGATAACCTGTTTGTTCTCACTCAGTGTATAGAAATATCTAAAATAGAGAATAGGCCCTTGTACGTGGCTTTTCTAGACATCACTGGGGCATACGACAACGTTAATCAGGAAATTTTGTGGGATATATTGAAAGGAATGGGCATGGGCGACGACTGTATACAGCTTTTGAGGGAGATATACCGAGAAAATACAGTTTGCATAGAGTGGGAAGGAATGCGTAGCAAAGGGAACGTTGAGGTTAGCAAGGGTCTGAGACAGGGATGTCCTTTGTCCCCGCTGTTATTCATGCTGTACATGGTGAGTATGGAAAAAGCGCTAGAAGGTAGCAACATTGGTTTTAATCTGTCACACAAACAGGGCGGCATGATGATTGAGCAGAAGCTTCCAGGTTTATTTTATGCGGACGATATCGTCTTATTTGCGGACAGTCGAGATGATATACAGCAGCTGGCGAATATATGCGGAAGGGAAGGTGAAGCTCTTGGACTAGGATTCAGTGTAACGAAGTGTGGATTGATGGTATTCAATGATCCCTGTGATCAGACGGTGTCCATACAAGGCCAAGAAATACCGAGGGTAAGCGAATACAAGTACCTTGGAGTATGGGTAAATGAGAGTGATAGATACATGGAGGTACAGGAAAAAGCCTCGGCAGCAAAAGGAAAGAGGAATGCGGCAATAATGAAGCACAGAGCGTTGTGGGGATACAATAGGTATGAGGTGCTTCGAGGTCTGTGGAAGGGTGTAATGGTTCCAGGGCTAACTTTTGGGAACTCAGTGGTGTGCATGAGGGCAGAGGTGCAATCGGGAATGGATGTAAATCAAAGGACTGTGGGACGCCTCGCGTTGGGTGCTCACGGGAAGACGACAAACGAGGCTGTAAAGGGCGATATGGGGTGGGCAGGTTTTGAGGCGAGGGAAGCGCAGAGCAAAATAAGGTTCGAAGAAAGGCTAAGAAATATGAAGGAGAGTAGATGGGCAGAGAAGGTGCTCCGTTATTTGTATAGGAAGAGCGTGGACACACAGTGGAGAAAAAGAACTAGAAGACTCACTAGTAAATATACGGCTGGTATTGTAAGCCATATGTCAACAAAGAGCGTTAAGGGAAAAGTCAGGGAGGCGGAGAGGATTTACTGGATGGCAGCTATGGAGAAAAAACCGGCTTTGAGTAACTACCGAAAGGGCAAAAATGAAATAAGGAGGGAGGCATATTACGATAATTCAAGGGGAAGCGCTTTACTGTTTGAAGCGAGATCGGGTTGCCTTAGAACGCGTAGTTATAAAGCAAGATTCAGTAAAGAAGAAGAACAATGCACATGCTGCGGGAAAGATAAGGAAACGGCGGAGCATGTTCTGATTGAATGTGGAGATATCCACCCAGGTGTACGTTTGGGCACGAGCCTACAGGAAGCCTTGGGTTTTAGGGACAACAATGGAAAGCTGAACACACCCGCGATTGAAATAAGTAAGAGACGGTTAGAGTATTGGTGGCAGAAAATTAGAGAGAAAGGACAAAAATAAATATTGGAAAAATAAAATATGGACAGTGTGCCGTAAATGGCAGAGAACTTAAGCTGAAAATTTACCTTTTTTTCCATTAAGATAGAATTTATCGAAGTAGAGGCATTAGGCCAACATCAAAAAAGAAAAAAGGTTTTTTTTTTGTCGAGCCTGGTGGCATACTTGTCACCACCCCGTTATAAAGGGGACGCTCATAGCATCCATCCATCCACGTCAGGCCGCCACGAGAAGCACATGTGTGCATGCTGTACTGCGTGCGTTGTGCGTGCCTTTCGTGTTGTTTTCTTCATTTAAATGATGCCTTGAGAAGCAGTGATGAGCCGACGACAGAGTCACTGTTTTGTACCCGGTTGCAAGAGCGGGTACAAGTCGTGCAAAGAAAAAAGTCTCGTTGTTCGGCGTGCCCAAAGAAGCGGACGTATTTCAACAGTGGCAGCGCAACATTCCAAGAGCAGATAAGCCGCTTGAGTCCAACGCAGCTGTCTGCGAGCTTCATTTCGACAAACAGTTTGTATCACGACACTTTGAACATATTATTGACGGGAAAACTGTACGCCTTGAGAGAACGCGACCGGTCCTTCTGCCTGGCGCCGTACCCACGATCTTTCCCAATGTGCCTGCCTACTTATCAAAGCCCGTTCCCAGGAAAAGAAATCCCAAGGAGAGGTTGTGCCCACCGCTTGATCTGCCAGAAAAGCGGCAACGGCTCAGCGAGGTGCTACAGCCACTGCTAGGTGAGGAGCCAGATGAGTCTGCGACAGGGCCTTTCAACCACAAGGACGTTGCCCTGCCGTCAGACAGCTGGGGAAAGCACGTTCGGTGGTGTGCCATTGAAGGTCGCGTACAGTGTGTGTTCACCGGGGCCAGACATGGGTCTCCTGTGCGCTGAGAAGCTTGTGTTGTTTACTGTGACCGACGATAGTGTGGCGCATGAAGTGTTTGTGCGCGGAGTGAAACTTGATCTGGACGAGCCTGGCGGCCCAGCTTCCGTTCTCAAGGCTGTCGATGGTATGCATGTATGTTCAGGGGCAGGATTTCTTGAAGAGTTCCCGTTCGCAAGCTCTAACTCCAACTTGACAGTATGGAATGGGAGCCTGTACAACAAAAAGTGCGCAGGTACCTCACTTGAGCGGTGTGTAGCCTGCAAATATCTTCGGAGAATCCTCACCAACCAAAGGTGTCGGAGAAAAAAAAAAACAAGTCAAAAACAAATTTTTCTCGAAAGATGAAAACGAAAATGCAAGCTGTGCGGCGCTTGAAGGATAAAGTGAAAGCGTTAGACGAAATCATTTCGCAAATGAAAGCAGAAAATGAGAAGATTGAGGAAGAGGTACTTTTGAAAAAGATTGACAGCCTTCCCCCTAAACAAAAAGCTGCCATTCTTCAATGTTTTGCCGCTGCAAGCCGAAAATCACCTAAAGGCATGCGCTATAGTTCTGAGTGGATTCTGGAATGTGTCATAATGCGTATTAAGAGCCCAAGACTGTACGAGCACGTACGCCGAGAAAAGATTCTCATGCTTCTCAGCCGCACTTGTCTCAAGAATTTCATGAAGAAGTATGAGAGCAGCTTCGGTTTCAACTCCTCAGTTCTCTCTGGAATTGCAAAAAAAAACTGAAAGAATGGATGAGTTTCAGCGTCACGGCGGTCTGATAATAGACGAGATGAAACTTGCCGAAAACTTTGGAGTGGCACCAGGTACTGGAAAAATTGATGGCTTTGTGGACCTTGGTGCATTTACTTCTGAACTTGACAAGAGTGTGCCGTGTGACCATGGAATGATTGTAATGTTTCAACCCTTGTCCGGGTCCTGGCATGAAATTTTAGGTGTTTTTGCATCGAGGGGAAATGTAAAAGCCCATTTACTCTCCAAGATTATTTTGGAAGCGGTCGTTTTGGCCGAAAAAGCAGGGCTTAGAGTTGATTATGTCACTTGCGACGGGGAATCCTGGAACCGTGCAATGTGGCATCAGTTTGGCATATCCGGTACGGCTGCAGCTGTCACGCCATCAGTACAGCACCCTGCTGACGATAGTAGACGTCTGTTCTTCCTTTCAGACTTTCCCCATCTAGTTAAATGTGTGAGAAATGGCTTCATAAAAGGGGGCTACAAAACTCCAGCAGGTCACGTTGATGTGCGACCAATCAGAGCTGCCTACCAATTGGACAAGTGTGCAACAACACTTAAGGCAATGCCCAAGATCACACATGTTCACCTGAATCCGAATAATTTCGAAAAGATGAAGGTCAACTATGCTTTTCACCTCTTCAGTGCCGAAGTGCTGCGTGGTCTGTTTTTGTACCGAGAGCAAATTTCTAAGTCATGTTGTTATGTAAGGGAAACAGAAAAGTTCATCACCTTTATGCAGAAATTGATTTCTGTAATGACCTCAAGGGTGCCTACAGCAGCAATGAGAAAAAACTCCGAAGGAGTAAAAGTGCTGCAAAATGCCCTGGATTACATTAATAGGTGGGAAGCCAACGCAGGGCCCACAAAGGCAGGCTTTCTGTCACGCAGCACTGCTGAAGGCCTTCGGGTCACGATAAAAGGGACCCTACAGCTTTTTGAATATCTCACTGAACCTGTCGGATACAAGTATTTGCTAACCTCACGTCTGAGCCAAGACCCCATCGAAAAGCTGTTTGGCATTATTCGGCAGTTCTCCGGCTGTAATGACCACCCCACCTCATCCCAGTTCTTAACAGCAGTTAACTGCTTAAGTTTTTATAACTTATGCAAAGCGCTGGACACAGGAAACTGTGCAGGAGGTGCCCTCACGTCCCTTGTCGGAGTGGACGCAGCCGCCAACCATGTGGACACCCTACTTGATGAGGGAAAACTTGATGAGGCTTCGAGCGTCTTTGAGCAATCTGAACTTTCCGATCATGTCTACCCAAAGCAGACAAGTGATGCCAGGTTAACGTATTACCTGGCCGGATATGTGGCCCGGAAAAAGGTGATGGCAACGAAGTGTCGGGAATGTTTTGACCTGCTCTTAACATCCGCTAAAGACGCAGTTGAAGGTCTTTCTTCGTTTACGGATTTCTGCGACCAAGGAAGTCTTCTGTACCCTTCCGTCGAGTTCTTTGCATTTATTGAAGCTTTGGAAGATGTTTTTACGATGTGGTTCAGCTGGAACAATCTTCAGCGAGACAGCATGACTGAAGTTTTGCAGATCATGAAGAATGTTCCCCGCGTTGGGTGTCACACACATCAAGACGAGACAAACAACGTGATCAAGTTTTTTTCTTCTGACCAGGCTTCATTTTTTTACTAAGTCCCTCAACAGAGCTTCAGCGAGCGAAAGAAGGAAGCACTTGAAACTTAGAAGAACGACTTGAATGTCAGAGACTGTTGTTGGACATTTAGTGTGCTTGCTCTTGTCCTTTTTTTACAGTGTGTAATATGTTTGTTCCAAGGGGCGTAGCCAGAAATGTTATCGGGGGGGGGGGCACCCTCTTTATCTGAAGTGTGGGCCGGGCTGGCCAATGTGTTCGAGTGTCATTTTGTGCTCTGTATGCTATGGCGAAAAATTCACTGACTGATATGTGGGGTTTAACGTCCGAAAACCACCATATGATTATGAGAGACGCCGTAGTGAAGGGCTCCGGAAATTTCGACCACCTGGGGTTCTTTAACGTGCACCCAAATCTGAAAAATTCACTGATGAACGATACTGCCTAATGCGAATTTTGAGCGCAGCTTCGTGTTTTGAAAGGCCACTTCTGTTTGAAGTTGTGACTTTCCGCAATCTATCAACTAAGCCATAAATCATAATTTTTGTGAAGAAAGACGGCACTCACCACGCCATTATTCTTCTTTCAGCGGATGAGCGAGGTATCCGCTACACATCTGTGAAGTGTTCTGTACCCTTTGTTGAAGGTGCATGTGGCCGAGGACAATGAAGAATTATGGCTGAGCACATTGAGTTGGGTGGGAAGCATTATACCACACACTCATTGCGCAATTAGCATTGTGTGATCACTGGTTGTTATCTAATGCGACTCCTTGCTCTACACCATGCCTGTATAGAGTCTTTTTCGTGAACGCGTTTCAGGCTTTCGTCTTTTCCTTTTTCTCTGTTTAGCTCTCAAGACTGATTTTTTTTCATCCGATTGTTTTATTGTGAATATATTTTTCTTTTGTGTTTGTTATAAGTCAAAACGGCCAATAAAGAAAACAAAACCCAGCGTGGCTCTGTAGTAGTATACTGGACTGCCACGCAGAGGGCCTGGGTTCAAATCTCATTCCAGCCTCGGTATTATTTTCTCCTTTTCATCTATTTTTTTTTCATGTCCATCGGTTACATCGCTAACGGCGACGCCGCTCAACGCAGGGAACGGGCTCCAAAAAATTTCGGATGGTGAGGGGGTTCACGGGCCCGGAGTGCCACACGCTGGCTACGCCCCTGGTTTGTTCTAAATTGAAAAAAAAAAACAGTTCAGACTGCAATTTCACAATTCATTCGATGTTTCATTGCCTCTCATTTGTGGAGTAAAATATTTTTGCAGCAGAGGCTTGCGTTTAGCGCACAAAAGGAGAACAACCAAATAAACACTTCAAGCAAAAAAAAAGCATGCAAACGAAGGTGCAGCTATAACAAGAGCACATTTTAATCACTCATTCTCGAACGCCGCGTGCTCGGCAAGCACCGTCACCTTCGATTTCGGCACTACAATCCATGGATCTTTGGATGAACCAGAAGCTTGATAGCGTCTGCGATTAAAAATTGGACTGAAATTGTTGCCGTGTCCACAAGTTATAGAAACCGCGATTAAAAAATAAAAGCGCGAGATCCAAAAGCAATCTGTTTCAACAAGTCACGGCAAAAAAAAAAAAAACATTGCTTCCCGACATTCTTAATTCACACTGGCCCAACAATCATAGCTGGCAAATGGAGATGCAATTACATGTGCACGTAGCAGAATGAAGACAGTGGAATTTAAACGCACGGTGCTAAATAACGGCCGATTAGCTGCGCGACAAGCAGACGACTACACGGCGAGCGGACGTGTAAGCGGGTGTCAGCGCCCCCTAGAGTTCTCTTTTCGATGCATCGCGGAGCGGCCTCAGAGCCGGCGGCGCGGTCTGCACACTTCCCCTATTCTAGACACTGTAGTGTTGCCAATTCAGTTATTTTGTCGCTATATCTATTTACTTTTGGGCTAATCTAGCTACCGAAAATGTAATCTAGCTACGAGTAGCTGTTTTAGCTACTCCCTTCAAAATTTAGCTCTTAATCGAGCTACTTTGGCTTCAGCTGAAGCAACGTCGCCGCCATCTTCAGCTTGAAGGCCTACTAATTGTCATGGTAACATTCGGAGAAGCTGCAAAATGGGGGAGGGGGCTGATAATTTTCCACTCTTGCTTCATCCCGCCGCTCTGCTGCTGGCCTCGCTGCCCTTTGCGTCGCCCTATGATCCCTAGAAATATTTGCTAGTCTGCCGTCCGCGCGCCTTCTCTTTGGGGAGGCGTGTCCGCGCCTCCCGAACGAGAGCGGCCGCCGGCCGGCCTGTGCGTCTGTGTCGCGCGCTACGGCCGCGGTAGAGTGCCTAGAATATTTCTCCTAGTGTCGTGAACTGGCCGGCCGAGGGGAAATGGTATGCGATACAGCCGCCAGGTGGCAGAACCGCTCTCTGGCGCGCTGCTTTTTCGGCAAGCTGGGGAGGCAGCAAGCCGGAGCGGACGCTTTGCGTTGAAATTGCAGTGGTGGTTTCATGGCTTAGCACGCGATTGCCTTGTTATCCTGCGTTTTCCATGCAGACTGTAAATAAAGCGTGTGAATTTGAACGAAATGTATGCGAGCTCTCTGCCTTGTTGAGATTTTGTGTCCTCCTGCCGTGCCGCCTCTTCATAGATTGGCCGCTTGCGCGTTACCAATGCTACTTTTTAAATTGCGGTAATTAAGGGGTGGCCAACCGGGGGCTCCCAGCGGTACGACTGTTCAACACAAAAAATCACATATTTCTCTCCTCATCCGCGACCACTATTCCCTCCCGTAGGCTGCTGTCGCGACTTTGTTGTCATGTGTAGAATCGCAGGCACTGTACAAACCCTCTTCTCGCAACTTTTTATATATACAATGTATTATGGACACTTACTTTCCCTGCACTCGGTGGCAGGCCTGGACGCACCCACGTACAAGGGTCATTATCTCTTCGATCGGCCCTTCACGCCTCGAAGTAATCAGAAAAATAAATAATGCCAAAGCAATGACAGTGCGCCAGACGAAACCACTGGCGAACAGGACCCCCTGCGAATGAGTTACCAGCAGTAAGGAAAAACAAACCAATACAAAATGTCAATTTACAATATCAACATTTATTGCAGAAGTCAGTGTGAAGAATTTATTTACATTTTTCACTTTGGCAGCTCCAAACTCCTAACAGATTCACAATGCCAGATTTCTTAATTACAAAAGCCACTGTACCAGGAACTTATTTACATTTTTTACATGAACAGCACTGAACGCCTTACTGACACCGCCGCATTTTCAAGAGCTTTTGCTTCTCTCGCTTAGAGGACAGGCTCTTATTTGTTGCTTTCCTGAAGAAGCGCAGTCTGGTGAGTGCGTAAAACTTAATAATCGCTGTAGTGAGCTTACGACCGTGCTCAATGCAGCCAACTTTTTCAAGTTCATAACCCTGAAGAAAAATGCAAGAATTTCGGCATGAAGCTTGTTCCGGCTGAAAAACACAGTGAAAGCATTTTCAAGCTTTGTGATGAGCTTTTCAAGAGCGTCTAATGGGTAGAGCAGGCCCCCATGGTTGAACTGATTCGTCAGCGTGGCATTGCAGTTCGATTCTACTTGCAGAGGCATAATGCAGAGACAAGATGCACAATCAGGGCATGGAAATTTTTTCAGAGATTTGCGCACAACATAGCCAGCTATATAGAAAATTAGCCGGCTATCGCTCTTTTCTTCTACCATGCCATCATGGTCAAGCAGGGAGGCATGCTTTTCCAGCACTTCTTCAGCATGCGGCAGGTTTCCTTCATCCAGAAGGCTATCAACAAAGGCTGTTACACGAGCTCCCTTTTGTTCGGGCATATCAGAAGGCTCTAAAAGAGCAGTAACCAGTTCAGGAAAAGAGTTACCTCCTTTAGGGGGTCTGGCGAGGCTGTAAAATGCCATGTTATTGATGACGACGCTCAGGGGAGGGGTGATCGTTGCTCCCAAAGGCCTGCCGGACGACACCAAACACATTTTCCATCTTGTCCTGGCTTAGGTTTGCAGTTAGCAAATATGTGTACTTCAGTGTGCTAGTAACGTAGCTGAGGAGTGACAGTGTGCTCTGAATAGTCACCCGGAGCCCTAGAGCAGTACTCTCGCTTAAAAACCCTCCACCGTGCTTGGCAGCATGCTCTTTCCACTCTCGCAGAAATGGGAGAAAGTTTTCCAGAAACTTTGCACTTGCTGAACCACATCTAAGGCCTTTCGAAGGGATTGGTGCCGTCATTATAAAAATCAGTCTTTCCATCGTTTGAATAAACTTCTCCGTAGACTGTGTTATCTTAAGCGTCTTAACTAGGTCGTCCTTGAAAAGAAAAATCTCTTTCAAAACTTCCTCACTAAAAAGCTGAAATGCGAGGTTTACCCTCATTTTCTCAAATGCTTTTGGCTGCACGTGTGACTCCGTGATGTGCGGCATCACTTTTAGTGTCAGTGACTTGCTGTCCTTAATCCATGCCTCTCTGACAACATCAACATGGACGTGACCATCTGGGATCTGCAGGCCTGTCGACACAAATGCATTTCGGATGCACTTGATCAGATGAGGAAAGTCTGATATGAAGTGCACATTCCTCCCTGGCTCGACCGGATGTGGAACTTTGCAGGTGATTCCCTTGGAGGTAGCTGCACAAATAGGAAAAAAGCACCTGGTTGACTACCAGCTCATATAATTAATTTAAAAATTCAAAGTAGAGATATCACACCTTTGATTCCAAACAGCTTCCAGAGAGCCCGGTTCCAGGTTGCACCATCGCTTGTCCAATAATCAACAAATAGTCCATCGTTTTCCGCGAGGATTGTGGCTTCCAGAAGAATTTTAGACAGTACCGAGGCTTTCACATTGCTTTTTGAGGCAAAGACGCCAAGGATCTGAGTCCATTTTCCTGCAAATATATCGAATCCCACAATGCATGATTAGCCCCCCAGATGAAATCAGGTCAAAGAGGCAATCGAGTAATAGTACCAAACGCTGCTGATAAATTTAAGTACTTGTAAACATTCATCCACAACACGGCTGTGTTTCAAATACACATACCTTGGAATGGCTGAAACATAACCACTAACCCGTGGTCACTGGCCTCTGTCTTATTTCTGTCATCCGTAAATGGTCCTAAGTCCACAAATCCTGTCAGCTCCCCAGATTCCTTGACGTTAATGTTCTCTGAAAGTTTGAGTTCGTCAAATACAAGTCCACCATGACGGCTAAGCTCGTCCATTTCCTTGGTCTTCTCCTGTAGTGCTGAAAGGACTTTGGAGTTAAATCCAAATGCGCTCTTAAAGCCTTTCATATGCTTGTCTAAGCAAGACTTGCTTGGCAGAGCCATTATTTCGTGCCTGCGGACATGCTCGTAAAGCTGTGGACTTTTAATTCGCATAAGAATGCGCTCCAATATCCACAGTTTGTCATACGACATGCCTCTGGTCGACTTCCGAGTGGCTGCCTGAAAGCAGGTTTTGACAGCAATATGCTGCTTCACTGGCAGACCACTCAACTTTTTTTCTAAAGCAGCCCTGGCAATTCCATTGTTGACTGCCCCTAGCTCTTCAATTCTCCTTTGCGCCTTAGCCAGCTTCTTCTTGGCCCGGAACAACTGCACAGACTTCCTAGAAATGAGCTGCTTGATTGTGCCTCTGCGTTTCTTCTTCAGTCTGTTCCGCTGATTTTGAATCAGTCTCCTCAGGTACTTGCACCTCAAGCAAGCTTTCCCATCCTGCGTAGTAACCAAGCACTTGGGCGAAAAACATCCGCTTCCGAAACGGACGCACTTAGTGCCAGCGGCAGGCTCAATTTCGCAGCCGCAACAAAGAAGCAGATCGTCGGCCCTTTTCAGCGAAGCGAGTGCGTCAGTTTCGGTGCTGACATAGTGCTCTTCCACATTTATGCCGCGGCAGTAAGTACTGCAAAGGTACCCATCTGCAGCACCTACTTCCTTGCTTGACGAAAACACTACGTGTTTCAACACGCACACGTCACCCGGCACTGTATTGTAGTGCCATGCGAAGCACAATGCTTCTGGGTTACTGGGCAAGCAAATTTTGCTGCAAAATGCCGACGGCGGCGTTATGCTGTGAAACGGGTGGGGCGCCTGTGCTGTTTCCTCGCCAGCGGCAGCATCGTCACAGGCCTGGGAAGTCGTGGGTTCATTCGGCGCTTTACTCTTAGCAGGCGGAGCTGTGCAGTCAGCAATATTCCTCTCTTTTCTTTTTCGAGGCACTGGTTTAGTCAGGTAAGCGGGGCCATCCGGGAAAATGGTAGGAACGGCGTCCGGCGTTAGCGATGGTCGTTCACGGTCGAATTCGACGTCCTCGCCGTTGATGACATGCTTGAAAGTTCATTGGATGTAGCGATCATCAAAATGACGAGAACACACTA
Source organism: Rhipicephalus annulatus (assembly GCA_013436015.1). Taxonomy (NCBI): domain Eukaryota; kingdom Metazoa; phylum Arthropoda; class Arachnida; order Ixodida; family Ixodidae; genus Rhipicephalus; species Rhipicephalus annulatus. Next base: position 34,115 of record WOVY01006788.1, on the reverse strand, counting down.
CACAAGTTTCGTCTAGAACTTTGTCACCTCTTTTGATGTTTCGCGCCCATTCTTGAAGACGAACAGGGTCTGTCGGAACCCTGAACAGAGACACCTTCTCCTTGAAAGACTTGTACCCGACTTTGCACAAAGGCACAAAGCACGTTCTTCCTTTTTTTTTCAGGCATAGTCACACACAATCGCTGCACGAGAATTCACGGCACATATTCGAAACGTAGCGAGAACACGCTTCACCACACAGACAAGTCGCCACCCGACACAACGTTGAAAGGCCCGGCCGGCACGCAAACTGACGCGCCAGTTGCAAGTAGCGCCCCCTAACGCTGAATCCAAATCAATTTCCCAGTCGCCGATGGGGAAGGCGTCTGTTCATGACACTAGGAGAATATTCTAGGCACTCTAGGCACTCTAGCCGCGGAGAGCGAGCGCGCATATGAGTTTGACGGCCAGTTAGAGTGGTGATAAGCACGCCGTGATCGATAAGCACGCCGCGTGTTCGAAACACGTGGAATGTGTGCCACGCAAAGGATTTCAGCAGCCTGCTGTAACTGATGTCATGCCACGTGCAATGCCAAGTCCTGTGCAACAAGCAGAAGCCACTCTTGCTCTTTTTGTTGCCGAACATTGCGCGATGAACACCACCAACCACTTGGGAGAAGCTTGCAAGCGGATTTTTCAAGATAGCAAGGTCGCGTCTAATGTCAAGATTCATCGCACAAAGTGTACTAACGTGATAAATAACGTCCTTGCACCACATTTTGAAAATTCGTTATGGGAAGATATTGCCGAACAAAAATACAGCGTTCTTATCGACGAATCGACCGATATTAGTGTCGTCAAGGTGCTCGGCATCGTCATCAGGTATTTTTCCAAGTTAAACGGCGAAATCGTTTCGACTTTCCTCGCCCTGCAAGAACTTGAACAGTGCAATGCTGAAGGCATCGCCTCGGCGCTTTTGGAAGGATTGCGTTGCAAGGGTTTGAACCCGAAAAACCTTGTTGGTATTGGAGTGGACAATGCAAACGTCATGACGGGCGTAAACAGTGGCGTCTACACTCGACTAAGGAAAGAAATTTTTCATCTTGTTATGGTGCGATGCGTCTGCCATTCTCTTCAGCTTGCAGTTTCGCATGCGTCGGTTACCTTGCCGCGAAACATAGAATTTCTGGTGCGAGAGACATACCGATGGTTTGCTCACTCCTCGACAAGGAAACTGGAATACCAAAGCTTATACCGCGAAATGAACGACGGAGAGACACCACTTACTATACCACAAGCCTGTGACACACGCTGGTTGTCAGTACACACGGCAGTAAATAGGATACTTGCCCAATGGGCTGAACTGAAGGAAGTTTTTGAAAAAGCACAAAGGGAAAAAATTGCTACATGGCAATGATGCTGTTTGAAATGTACAGTGACCCCAAAACAAATGCTACCTACTGTTTCTGGACTGGGTTTTAGCAGAAGTTCAGCGTGTGAACAAATGCTATCAAGCGGAAAAACAAGATCCGATGAAATTGTTCGAGGATCTCATGCTCCTTGTCAAATCTACCGCCGCAAAAGTATCTCTGCCAACTTCCCGATACGACGTGTTAACTGTCAATATCAACGAGTATCTCGGCCCGAATCCGTACTTCGGTCACCGGTTCGAAACAGCACTCCGAGACGCATGCTTGCCACGTGATGATGACAATGAGCTGTGTCTTCGCGCCCGACGTTTCATTGTGGAACTTTTCAACCAGCTGCGTCAGTGGCTTCCAGAGAACATTCAGTGCTTGCAAAAAGCTTCTCTGCTCTCTGTAGAGCACGCACTGAAAGCAACACAGGAGCCAATTACGGAATTGGCGGCACAGTCTCCGTGGAAGCCGTGTCCGCTTGTGAAACGCAGTGGAGGAATTTGCGGCACGTGAAATGGTGCTGTACGAATACAACCGATAATTTCTGGGCCGAAGTTGGTTCCTACAGTGACGCGCATGGTGACAACCCCTTTGCCGAGCTGGATACACTCGCCATGACAGTGCTTTCGTTGCCTTTCTGAAACGCTGGAGTAGAAAGATGCTTCAGCGATATGAGCATCGTGAAGAGCAAGCGTCGTAATAGGTTGGACATTTACACACTGAATGCGCTGCTAACTGTAAGGAATGGGCTTCGGAGGCATAAAAAAATGCCATGAATATAGCTTGCCAAATGATGTGGTGGCTGAAATCGGTACAATGGCATCGTACTCAACGGCAGAGGACGATACTCTGCAAGCTACAGACATTATCGAAGAACTGTGTGTACAGCAGGACTGATTGTTTGTGTGTACCATCATTGATTATAATTGTTTTGCCCCACGCCTTCTGCTGGAATTGCTGAAAGATGGTTCTGTTTTCATTCGCCAATGTGGATGATTGTTCTTTTAGAAGTGCGCTGAAATCTCTTTTGTACATTATGCGCATAAAATGCTATTTTGGATTGTTTCGTTCGTTTTGTGCTCATTTTCGTTCATAATTTTGTGTTAATCTGTCTGGCCGTGCACGTGCTACTGCATAAGGCAACAAAAAACAATATAGAAATGCTTCATGGAAGGCTATAAAACAGGCACTGAAAATTCTATACTTGATTAAAGAAGTTCTTTGTAACAAAGCAATTTTTGTTTCCTTCATTTTTTACAGTTGTATATCGAACAGAATTTCAGTTTCGATTGGGCCTTTGGTTACGCCCATTAATTTCATTTTTAACAGGTTCACAGAGCATTGATGCATTCGGAGCTCGTCGTTTCTGAGCGGGCAAGCCTTTACGCATTACGAAAACTACGCCAGCCATAAATTATTGCAGTTTAACTATAGAACGAGCTGATCAAGCTGCCCCGTTCAGCCCATACAGAAGACAACGACCAGTCAATACCTCTCTCAAGGACGGACGCTGCTAGGAGGCTCCGCATGCTTGCTCGCCAACGCTCCCTGGCTCTTTGGAATGAGCCTCTCTTTACGCATGCAAGATTACGATCCCTTGATCCAACGTTAAGCATGCAGCTTCCAACAAAAATTCGACGAGGCGACGCTACTGCTCTGTGCAGACTATGGTTGGGAGTCGCGTTTACCCGTGCGTACGCGTCCCGCATAGGTATGGCCAACACCGCCGACTGTGCACACTGCGGAAATGAAGAAACAATTCGACATATCGTGTGTGACTGCCCGAAATACAACCTGGAAAGACAACACCTTTCTAATGAACTAAACATGTTAGGTGACCACCCTCTGTCAGAAGAAAGTATACTGCACCATCGTCATGACTCATCGTCACAGAAGAAAGCCGTGCAAGCGCTACTGGGCTTCTTACGAACTACTGGCTTTCGGAACGCCTCTGAGTGGACTGATTTTGTGCGTGCGTGTGTCTCGGTGTTTTTCTCTTTATTTTTTACTCTTCCTTTCTCTTTCAACCCCCTATTCCCCAACCCCCGTGTTGGGTAGCATACCGGATACTAGCATCTGGTTAACCTCCCTGCCTTCCTTATTTCTCGTTTCTCTCTCTATAGGAGCACATTTATTATTCGTGCATACATGTTCTGCGTAGTTGCCTCCAAGGCAACATAACTTGAGAGCTGCGTTTCATCTTTTCAGATAAAACAGCTGTCAATGAATGCTTTGTACACTCAGAATGTGTTAAAGAAGCGCTTTAAAAAATATTTCGCTACTTTTAGCTCCTTGTTGGATTTTTTTGGCTACTTCTAGCTACTTTCACGTTGCCATTTAGCCATTTTTGCTGGCCGACATTTGGCAACACTGTTTGCAATTCCTTGTGGTGGGTCACGGATTCCTCCGTGTGGTGGATGTAGTGGACGGACGCGCCATATTCATTTTGTAGACTCGAATGAATAGTTTTGTTCGCCGTTATTGTAGGCCAACGTGACTTTGACGTAGCGGAGATTCGTCCAGTTCGCCAAACATACTTGAAAACGGGGTCATCTGAGGTGTCAGTGACGAGTGGATTCGTGGTATCGACAGTACCAACGCGGAACGTCAAACGCACACAATGGACAGCACACGCACGACGAATGTGTGTAGTGCATTACCGTCAAGCAGCTGACATTCGCAGGTTATGTACTGGCAACTCTATTATTATTATTTTTTGTCAAGATTCCAGACAAACTGATGCATGTTGCCTATTTCGGCAAACAGAATCTTGCCCTTATTGCTTTCTTTACCAAACTCAGCGGTTCTTTGGAGTGTGCCCCGCAGGGGCGCCTGTGAAAGCAGGCGTTTGGTGTGTAGCGACACCACGGACCCGAGCTAACGGGGAAGTTTCTACTCCCTCTCACGCCTAGCCATGCGTGGCTTTGCCGTGTCCGGGGAAAAGGGTATCCTTGGGGTTGAGCCGACGCTGAGTGGTTGGACCTTTAAGGCCCCCCGGCAGAGGCAACACACCCCTTTGGCCCCGGCTTCACTTTGACGGCACCCCTGGGCTGACCCACCCAGAAGAAATTGGCAGTCGCCTTTTCCTATCTTTCTCTGCCTGCATCTTCGTCTTTATCTCTCACTATCTATCTGTCCTGTCTTCTACTCTCTTCTGTTTACTTCCTAACTTTCTGGCGGCAAGAGTTAACCTTGTGTAGTTACCCAACCTTGGGTAGTTATATCTGGTTATAGCGGCTATGTATGACTGGCGCCTTCAAGTGTTCTACCTTGTAGCGTCCCCCTGTTGGGCTCGGTGGTGGGCGGTCACCATCGCCGCCCAACATAAAATGCACCACATGGCAAAATTTTTCCCCCCTTACAATTATCGGTCCCTGAAAAGGAACCGCACCGATGAAAGCTCCAAACGAACCGGAAGCGATTGTGACCACTTCCCACGCTTTTTAGTCATACACTCTCTGGCAGATAACGTCTCAGTTGCAGGACTGTCGGTTTTCCTGATAGCTAAAACCCTTGATAACCTAATAGGCAAAAAGTACGACGCAAAGAAACTGTCATCCGGTGATCTTCTTGTTGAAGTAAGCCAGAAACAGCATGCAAACACTCTCCTTAAACAGAAGCAGTTCGCCCACCTGGACGTGTCTATCACCCCCCATCGCAGCCTTAAAACTGTTCAAGGCGTCATTTCACAACGTGATCTGATGCCAGAAACTGAAGCAGACCTCCTTGAAGGCTTTCGAGAGCAAGGCGTAGTAGCCATCCGTCGGATAACCATCAGGCGAAACAATGAAGAAGTGGTGACGCCTCATATAGTACTAACATTCAACCGCTCCACCCTGCCAGAGTCCGTGAAAGCTGCGTTCCTTCACTGCAAAGTCCGCCCCTACATACCCAACCCTAGAAGGTGCTACAAATGCCAGAAATATGGACATGGGTCGAATACCTGTCGCGGAAAAGAAACATGTGCAAAATGTGGGGATCATGAGCACCCAACAGAGAGCTGTACTTCCATGCAAACAGAGTGCCCTAACTGTCACGGGCCGCACGCAGCGTACTCGCGGACATGTGAAATTTTCAAAAAGGAAAAGGAAATTATCCAGATAAAAGTAATGGAAAACATCACATTCTCTGAAGCCCGGAAGAAGGTGTCGCTCTTCTCCGGAAGAACGTACGCTGACGCAGCGCGCCGGGGGGCCGGGCGGCGTCTAGTGATGGTGGGCACGCAATACAGCTTTGCTGATGCGTGCACATCTTTGCCCCCCACCAAGCAGCCACAGGCTGCGCCAATCTTTCACGTCCCGGAGGTCGAACTTCATCTGACCCCAGGGACCACACAGACAACTGAGACACCTGTCTCTTCTGACAAACCTCCATTAGCTTCTGAGGGTCCACCGGAGGCAATGGAAGTGACACCAGGATCCTCAGCGTCTAAGATGCTGACGGAATCCCCCCAAAAGAGGTGGGGCTCCATAGATCGCCTCAGAGGGAAAAGACACCCGCCAGTGAAGCCTCCTAATAGAGGCAGCGAAGTATGAATAAGTCACGCTCTTTTCCTCATTCATAGAAATGGCTGCCGAAAATATCATCCAATGGAATTGCCGAGGCTTACTTAAGAACTTAGACGACATCTATGAAATATTTGCACAACACCAACCAAACATACTTTGCTTACAGGAAACACACCTAAAACCTACACACACTAGCCTTTTGAAAAGATATGTGGTATACCGAAAGGACAGACAGGGCACTGGCCATTCATCTGGTGGTGTCGCTATCGTAGTGCAAAAAGCAGTTCCGTCTCAAAGCCTCACTCTGGTTACTGACTTAGAAGCAGTGGCAATACGAACCCTAATTTTTGGACGAGTAACAGTGTGTTCACTATACATCCCTCCAAACTACCAACTCTCTACTAAAGAATTTGAAGCACTCATTGATCAGCTTCCGCATTCATTTCTGTTGGTCGGGATGTAAAAGAACGGATTCTCGAGGCTCCTTAATTGAAAACTTTCTTTTGTCCTCCGGCTCCTGTATATTTAACAAAAAAGAGCCAACATACTTTAATGCAGCGCACAACTCATACACAGCAATAGATCTTGCTATCAGATCTCCTTCACTCTTGGCAACCACTGAGTGGGCTGTAATTCATAACCTCTATGAAAGTGATCATTTTCCTGTTTGTCTAAAATACAAAGGAAATACGAGTACAATGACTGTGAATGTAACCAGGTTCCGAGAACAGGGTGCGAACTGGACGAAATTCCGAAAACTCTCAAAACTATCGCACTCATCAATTAAAACCCTTGGCATCGATGAATCTGACGTGTTAGTCACACTGCACATTATACAGACCGCAGAGCAATCCGTCCCACATACATCTAACATTACACGGAACAAAAGACGACCTTGGTGGAACTTTGAGTGCAAAAATGCTCGTGACAATCAAACAAAGCATGGTCAAAATTCCGCAGGTATCCTACAGTCGAAAACTTGGTGAATTTTAAGCGTGCAAAAGCAAACGGTAGACGTGTTTGACGAGAATCTAAACGACAGAGCTGGCAATCCTTCCTCTCATCGGTGAACTCTTACACTGACACGCATATGGTGTATAACAGAGTAAGAGCACTCCAAGGGCACAGCACTCATCCGATGCCCCTTGTTAGTACTGCTGGTGATACACTGGAACACCAGGCAGATGCCTTAGGCCAACACTTCGAGTATATTTCCAGCTCTGCAAATTATACAGACTCCTTTAGGCGGTACAAACTGGCCGAGGAACGTAAACCTATTCGTGGTGACAGGCCATCGGCAGGAGTGTACAATGCCCCCTTTACTATAGGTGAACTAAAGGCAGCACTGGCAAAGTGCGGCAGCTCAGCAGCAGGCTCGGACAGGATTACTTACGGCATGCTGAAACGCCTACACGAAGAAACGCTTGACGTCACCCTCATTCTTTTAAACAATGTATGGTACTCTGGGCGTCTGCCCATGACCTGGAAAAAGGCAGTTATCATACCCATCCTTAAACAAGGAAAAAAAGCCACACTTGCTGCTAGTTACAGGCCTATAGCGCTGATTAGCTGTTTGGGCAAGGTGTTCGAAAAAATGGTGAATCGCCGCCTTATGTATTACCTTGAATACAATGGCCTCCTTGATCGTCATCAAGCTGGATTTAGGTCTGGCTGGTCGACAACTGACCAACTGGTAGCATTTGAATCCTATGTCAGAGATGCCTTCATTCATAAACAACACTGCCTATCTGTATTTTTTTACTTGGAAAAGGCTTACGACACGACATGACGTTATGGCATTCTCCGTGACCTGCGATCTTTTGGAGTGTCAGGAAATATGCTGAATACTATTGAAAGTTACCTTTCTGGCCGTACATTTGTGGTTCGTGTTGGTAATGCCTTATCGAAGTGGTTTACGCAAGAAAATGGCGTCCCCCAGGGTGGTGTTCTTAGCTGCACACTATTCATCGTAAAAATGAACTCCATAAGCACCATACTGCCTAAAACAATCTCCTATTCTGTATATGTGGATGACATTCAGATCAGCTTCAAATCATGCAACCTAGCCACATGTGAACGTCAGATTCAGTTGGCAGTAAACAAGCTGTCAAGCTGGGCAGACAAAAATGGGTTTAAGTTTAACTGTGACAAGACTGTTTGCATACTCTTCTCAAAACTACGCGGCATAAGGCTATCCCCCAACATTTCAATTAACGGACAAATAATAACTACCAAAAAGATCACAAATTTTTAGGTGTTGTGGTTGATGAAAAGCTCAGCTTTGCTACAATATCAAAGAGCTACGACTTAAGTGCTTGAAAGCCTTAAACCTGCTCAAGATTCTCTCGCATCAGTCATGGGGCACAGACCGTGACTGTCTACTGAATCTTCTCAACAGGTAGTGTAGCACTACAACGTGTAGCTATCACATATCGATTACGGCTCGGTAGTTTACGAGTCAGCTTCAAGATCTGCATTGAAGATGCTTGACCCAGTGCACCACCTTGGGCTTCGGCTGGCCAGCGGTGCTTTCCGAACCAGCCCGACAGCCAGCCTGTATGTTGAGACAGACCGGTGGTCACTAGAACGGCGACGTCAGTTTACAAGTGTCACGTATGCCACCAAGGTGCTTTCCCTTGTCGACCACCCAGCTCGTGCGCTATTGCAGGATACATCGAACGCCCTCCTGTTTTTGAGGCGACCATCAGCTACGCCACCGTACTCCCTCAGAGTAGCCTCACACCTTGGAAATATGCACATACCGGTCTCCAATCTTCAACTAACCTCTCACAAGGACACTGTTGTGCCATGAGAAATGCAAACTATCGATTGTGATTTGTCATTCCTAGAGGTAGGAAAAAATGGCCACCCAGTCACAATCGATCAACACTTCAAGTACCTGCAGGCCAAATACAGGTGTGCTGAATATTATACTGATGCCTCCAAGTCCTCTGCAGTCGCATGTGCGGCACACAGTCTTGCTTTATCTGAATCTAGAACAATGAACGAACATACCAGTATATTTACTGCAGAATGCTATGGCATACTTTTAGCTGTAACGCACATTTTAAAAGAGAAAGAACCAGCCTCAATCATATACACAGATTCTCTCAGTGCTGTGACTGCGCTGTCCTCCACTAAGATACTCAAAAATCCAGTTACTAACACACTTCGAAAATGCATTATGTCAGCCCGCAAATCTAAGCTCAAAATCACGCTATGCTGGATTCCGGGACACTGCAACATTGCTGGCAATGAGATAGCGGACAAACTTGCGAACTCAGCAGCACTCCGCCCATCAGTTGACGTAGACACCATCCCGTATGAGGACCTGAGACCACTCATCACATCCCGAATGTGTAGACAATGGCAAGAAGAATGGAACGCAGCAAATGCAAACAAACTGCACTTAGTAAAGCCAAGAATAGGAAGATATCTGACTGAAAAACATAACAGGCACCAAGGGGTTGCACTGTGCAGACTCAGGATCGGTCATACACATGCAACACACTCGCACCTTTTAAACAACTCTCCAGCACCACATTAAGCAAAATGTGGTGATGAGCTGTCTGTCGTTCACGTTCTAATTACCTGTTCGTATTTCGAACCAGAAAGACTGTGTCACTTTCCAAAGCTGTACAAATGTCACATTCCGCCTCATCCACAATTTTTTCTTGGAGACGATCCCTCGTTTCCCCCAAAAGTAGTGTTAAAGTTTTTAGCTAGTGTAGGCTTCCTACATTCCATAACATATTCTCACTAATTTCAGCCTCCTCTCAATCCTGAGCGAACCGCTGAGACTTTTTTATCATATGTCATGCAGCACGCACTCCTTGTCTTTACAAGGGCTGTTGACGACACGGCATGACTTTGTAAAACCCATAAGCATAGCCCGTTTTAAACCCATCACACATAGTCACTACACCTAAGTTTAAGTCCTATACATTACTCTTTTATTCTTGCCACCCTGAGTAGACTTTTTATAATCAAATCGACCAAAAGCCGTGTGTTTGGCGCTGTTTGGCCTGAGTTGCCCTTGCGCCACTAAAATCTACCATCATCATCATCATCATCATCTTTGGAGTGTGCTTGAATAGTTTCGTGTTTCGAGCCCCGAGAAATGTGGGCGGAATATGTAGTATGTAATCGCAATGTAGGAAAGTATGTAATTGCAGCCCTAACTTCTGGCTCTTGGAAACAGTGGAATATGTTTTGAATACCGACTGTAGAGCTAAGAAGGCACTAGGTCACAATAACCAGGGACACACCTCAGCAAGAGTAGCCGTGTACCTTAGATCTACATCCAGCATTTGCTACTTTCGTTGACTTTATTCTGGGATTGTGATTATTTTTGTGTGTATTCGTGATACCGGTTGAACGGCAGCGTTTGTCTCCTTGGTTATTTTTATGCGGGTCGTCTTAACTTTGTGACAAGTATCCAAGTCATGCATTGCCAGTGAATCGCATTGTCAGTCTTGCCTAAAATAATTATAACTCGAAAGTCATAACGCTATGATATGTCGTATAATGCATTAAAAACTATGCTAACATGTGCAAGTAAAGCACGGGCCACTTGCATTCCTCGAACAGTTCAGTCAGTACGCGATTTAATAAATCAACGATTTTTTATCAAGGCTGATGTAGCAGCAAAGTTTGTTTAAGTTTCTTTTTAATATTTCAGTACTGGTACTTTCAACAGTTACTGTGTAAATTTAACGTGTGCATTTGCTGGCTCAGAGTAAACAATCATTAAGTGGTCGCTTAATGCAAGTGAGTGAGTGAGTGAAACAACTTTATTCGGTCCACAATAGACGCGAGTAAACTCAGCGTCACCTGGCTAGGCCCACTCGGGGACCATCAGGTTAAACCTGACGGCCCTCGCGCGGGCCCTCTGGACGGCCAGGATTTGAGAGGTCTGGTCCTGGGCCTTAATGAGTCGCTTCATTTCCTCTTGGGTGAAAAGGGGACCGGCAGAGGCGCAGCCCCACAGTACATGCTCGAAGTCCGCATAACCACCACACAGGGGGCAGTCCGGGCTTGGAAACCGTTCAGGGTACATTGTGTGCAGTGCCGCAGGGCTCGGGTAAGTGTTTGTTTGTAGCAGTCGGAGAGTAACAGCTTGGGCCCTGCATAGCGAGGAGTGTGGTAGAGGCAGCAGTCTTCTTGACAGATAGTGGTGCTTGCATATCTCGTTGTACGAGCAGAGAGGCTCAGGTCGCCCACGAGATGACGCGTTACCCGGCACACGGTCAGTCAAACCTCGTGCAGCCGAGTGCGCCTCCTCGTTGGGATTGAGCGAGGCACCCTCAATGGTTCCAAGGTGCGCAGGAAACCAGACCAATGAGTGATTTTTGAGGTCTTTGACTTTTTGAATAATCTGTAGGACCTGGGGAGCCACCATGCCCATCTGGAAGGCCTTGATAGCGGCCTTGGAGTCTGAATAAATTGTGTCATGTACACCGTCCGTCAATGCAAGAGCAATGGCAACCTGCTCTGCAACGCTGGAACTAGAAGTGCGGATGGTAGCGCAGCTGATGACTCTGCAATCACAGTCGACGACCACTGAGGAGAAGGCTTCTTCTTGAATGTACGAAGCAGCATCGACGAAGCAGGCTCGATCCTTGTCCAAGCGGGCACCGGCGAGCAGAGATTTACCCCTGGCTCGTCTTCGTGCTTCGTTGTAGGTTGGATGCATATTGCGCGGCATCCGCGCAATCTGGATCTTGGATCTTACGTCACTGGGCAGCTTCACAGCGTCAGGACCGACAACCGTGGGGTTTCGGCCCAGCATGCCGACTATGGCTCTACCCGCTGGGGTGCCAGACAGTCTGACAAACTGTGCAAACTCTTGGGCTTCGACAATTTCTTCGAACGTGTTGTGGATTCCCAACTTCAGGAGGTCTTCCGTGTGCGTTCGAACGGGAATGCCAAGGGCCAGCTTGAAGACTCTTCTGATTAGGGAATTGATTTTGTTGCGCTCCAACACGAGCCAGTTGTGCATAGCCGCCGAATAAGCGAGGTGGCATAGCACGAATGCGTGGATAATCCGGATCAGATTGTCCTCCCTGATTCCGCGGTGCCTGTTAGCGATTCTTCGAATCAGTCCGAGGGCGCTTTCGGTCTTGGAACAAATGCGTTTGACGGCGGCTCCATTGGCTCCGTTAGACTCGATAAACATTCCAAGGACCCTGATAGTGTCCACCCGCAGAACTGGGGAGCCGTTACCGGTGAATAACGTAATGTGGCTCTCCATTGCTGGCTTCGAGGACCGGTGAGAACCGCCTCTGGGCCTCTTCTTTTACAGTAAGAGCTCGGACTTAGCGGGCGAGCACCTTAGCCCGGTGGGGATGAGATAGCGCTCCGTCACATCGATGGCCTCTTGCAAAGCACTCTCGACCTGACCCTCACATCCGCTGAGGCACCAGATGGTGATGTCGTCTGCGTAGATCGTGTGGTTAATGTTCGGGATTTTGTTCAAGGCCCTCGACAGGTTGATCATGCAGATATTGAACAGCGTCGGGGAGATCACCGCCCCCTGAGGTGTCCCTTTTGGCCCAAGGGTAATTTCGTGGGTCAAAAATCGTCAATCTTCAGTCTTGTGGACCGCGACGAAAGGAAGGAGCGCACAAAATTGTACGCCCGCTTGCCGACGTGAAACTCAGACAAGCTCTTGAGAATAAAGGTGTGCGATATGTTGTCAAAAGCCTTTTCCAAATCCAATCCAAGAATCGCCTTGGTGTCAGCGGAGCCTAATGCAAAAAAAGCTTAATGCAAAAAAATTTTTTGCTATTTTGTAGACTTGTTGCTTGCCTGCCAAGGTAAAGCCACCTGTGCTGCTCTTATGAATACCTGAAACTGTTCTGACAATTCTTTACAAAGGCATTGTGGCATTTGTTCGAGTCGTTCAGATTACTAACAGATTAGGTGCTCTGCACATTGGGTGGATTGTTAAAATGCATTAAACGTGCATATTACTACCGAACATGGCATACCATTTTACACTGTTTTTTGTTGTGCAAGCTTTGGGGCATTTTTAAACTCCTCAGATTTAGCACTCAGCACGTCACATGTGCAACTAGTCAGGTTTGACTTCTTTAGTGGTGTAGTGGCTTGCAGAGATTGACAATGTGGTTGAGCATGGCTTCCTTAGTTTCTGGTTACTTGGCTGAGGACCGCAGAATACGTGGGTTAGCCCAGAGTGGTCATTCACAAACAACTTTCTAGTTTCTAATCACAAGTGACTACTTTTATATATAGATCCTTTTCTTACTTTTTGGTTCAAATAAGCTTCACTGATTCTAGCCAAGCCATTCAGGGTTAAGCACAAAGCTACATTTAATGCAAATAAGTTCTGGGGAGACCCGCTTGTGGCATCAAGCCACAAGGAAATTCATACGTATTTCACAGGAAGAAAAGCTTCTTAGTGGCTGAAAAATTCGTCCTGGTTCCAGGATCGAACCCGGGACCGATGCCTTACCGGGTCTGTTGCTCTACCAATTGAGCTATCCGGGAAGCTAGCAGTTGGCAGCGCAAGGGCGAATTCATCGACAACTCAAACCGCAGGCACACAATTAATGCAAATGAGTTCTGCAAAGACAGGCAAGGTGGCAAGGCCTATTTGTTGTTGAATTGACTTGAATTCTTACTTGAACTTTGTCTTCTTTGCTAATGCAACTCTGGGTGAAAAACAGTGTACCTGGGACAGCCTCCTAGCTTATCATTTGGCATAATTATAGTTCATTGTTATTTATAACTTTGGAGTTGCCTTAGTGAAGACAGATATTCTCGTTTTGTGGTTCACAAGCAGCGAATGGCACTTCACAGACAAGTTGAGTCACCTAAATGCTGGCATGCTTTTTTTCTAACAAATGCTTACCAGAACTAGGGATCTTTCCAAAATTTTGGTGGCCACATTCATAGGTCAGCAAACCCCCTTATGGATCAGCTTATTCAGACTGACCTAGACTCTGAGCTGGGGGTCCAAGTTTGAGTGAGTCTAGGTGAATGATACTTTGGCAAGCTTGAGTCCAAGTGAGTCCGGCTGAGGTAACTTTTAGTGAGTCCGAGTGAGTTTACAAAATACAATTCTTGAGTGAGTTTGTGTGAGCTCCACATTTCAGTGCCACTGTCTGGTGATATGTGCTCAGGTTAATCAGTAATGTCAGTCTTATGTTGACTGGCATTTTACATTAAACCCCAGATAGTATTATTGTTAGTAATTTTGTGCCCCTAGAATATTTCATAAACAAATATGAAAGCCAGTATTAACAATTCAGTCTTGGCTATTTATTGCCGTTCTTGCTATTTTTATTCTCCTGTGTGTGCAGAGCACTTCAGGGACCTGGGATGCCACATGCTGTTGCTTTCGTATGCTTTCATAGCTTGGCGTAATGCAGGTAAACCACAAATTGCATAGCCATCTGTACTATATCGAGTGCGCGCTCGTGATGAAACTACCGTGGTAGTTGGCAATGTGCCTGATGGTCTTCATTTAAGGCTGGATTTATAAACCAACCTTGCCCTTATTTCTTGTTGTCCTTCATAATATTGTGTCCGCCTAAGTGGTGGAGCAGTTGAGGTGCTTTGCTTATGCCCCGAAAGTCACAAGTTCACTGTAATGGTGCTTTCACAGGTTACATTGGATACTAATGTAACATAAGGGAGCAAAACATTGGCTAACATTACGTGGGATACCATAACATATTTGTTCTTTCAGAGCACTGATCCTCCGGAAGTTGCTTCAATGTGCAACTCAACAAATTTCCATGTAGTTTGTTCACCAATCATGAAAAGGGCCCTGCCGCAGTAATCCAAGAATTTTTTCAAAAAGCTTTATTGAAGGATTGCATTGCATCAGAGCAATTCGCTGGACAAGTTGTTGTGCTTTCATCTAGAACTAATAAAAACACGACAGAAAGCAAGCATGAAAAGAGGATTGTTGCACTTTTATTATTTCATCAAAGAAGCTTATTATTACCTGTAGAATCTACTGCTTGTGCGAATTGAGGCTAGCCCGCCGCTTATGTGCGGGCTTTGCCGCCTTTTCTGCTGTTTTCATGTCCCGACATGACTCCCCGTTTTTGTGCGAGTGAAGCTTGGTGCCAACGAATATTTGTGATAGGGCCGCATTGTTCTTGTACTAATACGCTTAGCAGATGATGGGGGAGTTAAATATATTGTACATGCAAACCAGCCATGAAGGAATAAAAGGCGGTTAACTTTTCTCTAAGCTTCCAGCGCCGTAATGTTATTGAGCTTCATTAAATTTTTATGGGAATCCAGGCTTTTGTATATGCCAAATGTGAATTTCGCGGCTTTAACTGAACATTTTCTAGTTGGGAAACATCTTTTTGATAGTGCAGATCCCGCACAATTGATGTATACTCCAATTTAGACCTCACACAGGCATTGCAAGATATAAGTTTTATGCCACTGGGTGCTTTCCAAAGTTTTCTTTTAAGAAGCCACAGTTTCTGGAGACAGGCTGCACAGATATAGGATTGTCCATGACTGAAAAATAGAGAAGGATGCAAAGAAATAAGTGATAAAACACTTTGGTTTGATCGAGAATTGAAGGCAGGCTACCTGCATGGCAAGCAGGCGTTGTACCACAGAGCCGTGCTTGCAACTTCGTGGGGGAAAAAAACACTGTGCGAATGGAACGTAGTGGGAGGAGTCTTCTTGACGCGTGTAATGTTAGTTGGCAGAAGCATGGGGTCGCTCTCAGCTTCAGAAAGCGAAAAAGAATGGTTGTTTACAAAGACCACTTATTAAAAAGCATTCAGTCTTATTTAATCATCAGCGGCAAAAGTATCAACATAAGGATAAACTGCGTTGGTTCACACGTTGCCTTACAAATGTGTAGTGTGCACTTATCTGATTTGCAACGTGAAGAATTGTGGCGTATCGGGCACTTAGCTGTACTTGCAGTATGCATTCGAAGATAGTTTGAAACGACCAGTTTTGTGTGCACAGTTGTTCGTTTCCTTGCAGCACGGTTGAGGCATGCACCGAGAAGCGAAACCAGGGTAACAGTTGGGAAGGAATCGAGCATGCGGTCCAATCACATTAATGCATTTTATTCTTGCAGGCAAAGCTCAAGTGTTTTTTTTTTTGGTTTGTTTGTTCGAACATGGGCTTTACATTCAGTGAAATCGCAAGGGAGTGCATGGGTTGCCTCTCGCAGCAGCTGTTGTAACTATTTAGCTCGTAATACTCAAGTCATGCAATGGTCGAGGGATTCGGGCTTATGGCATTATTTGTTGAGAGAAGAGCGAGTGATTGCAGTTGCCCTCCAGATGTAATTGTAAATTCCAGGTCACATGCTGCGCTCTAATGTCTGGTTGACATGCTTTTAGGAGCCTCAACTGTCGAACGACAGATGATAAGGCCAAGTAAATTTTACGACGTAATATGTAGTAATAGTGATATAAATGTAGAGAAAGTAAAGTGAGCAAAAAGATTACTTGCCAGCAGGAAGCAGACCTTCAACTTTCAGATATAGCGTCAAAAGTCCTACGAATTGAGCTACTGTGCAGCCATCACCCCACACTCGTCATCACGCATATCCGTGCAATTAACGTTGGGAGTGTTAGCACCAATTGCAGTCATAATGGTGAGTGTGGAACCCACTTTTCGTGCTTCCTAGTGCTTTATAGCATATGATCTTTTTATGAGCTGGCAGCCGACCAATAATTCTGAAGGCATGCTCCCTGAAGGCATCAAATCTGCCAAAACGAGACCCTCGCTTTGAATTTAAGAACTGGTGAAATTTTAAGGGCTTGTTCTTTTGATAGATTAACTATGAATGAGAACAGACAATAATGGCCTATTGCTATTAATACTGGCTAAAAAAACAAGCCTCTAAAATTCTCATTCTTTTGTTCATTCACTGTAAAAAAGAGGCATTTTAGTTTCAATGCATAACTTTCGTAAGCTATTCAAAATGATTAAATAAATAATTTTCGGAGAAATAAAAGAATGTCTTGTATAATACAATTTGAAACCCCAGACAATGTTCTTTGACTTTCCTTCTGTATAGATAGTGTGCACGTGCGCCACGCAACGTCCATTCGTCACTCCCGAAATGAGCCACCGACATGCCCGGGCACCTGCCGACTCCGTCGCCTAACGCTACCGTGTTGTCTTCTCAAGCTCGCGCCTATTTAATTTTGCCTCACGATGCAAGTTCGAGGGCTGCTAGTGAGGCAAGTTAATTTAGTAGTCCCCGAAGAGAGAGCAGAGCTTCGGTGTGTTTCTTTGCCGAAAGTTATTACTCAAAGTTGAGAACGCACTTTGCGATTTTCCGAAAAGTACCGACGTGTTTGGCTGGCGCGGATTAACAAAAAACTGCTTGAAGAAACTCGGTAATATTTGCGTCTTCAGATGTAACTTCATTCCTGGTAAGTGCCATAGCCAAGCACTTACCTGCAAACAGAGATAGCTTACAAAGATACTGTGCATACAAACTTGTCCGCGACCACTGTGTGCACAATCAGCGTGTCAGGGAGGCGGTCGAAATCTTGATTGTGATCACGGAAATTCGGGTATTGCATTGAAACAAACTGTGAAAATGAATGTGAAACAATGCTAGTTCATATTGAAGTATAGCCAATCGGTACGAGTAGGGGGGTCAGGATTTTCGAAAATTATTCAATTAATTTCCTAACACGGTCTCCATCATTTTCAGGGTCTCCACTGTACATTAGCGTAAAAAAAAGTAAAATACAAGGTGAAAAAGGTGTCCAAACATATGCGAAAAAAAAAGTGATGACCGGCATTACCGTGGCATGCGCCACGCGAAGTCTCTATCTGCCTCGCATAATGTTTTCCTCGGCTGTTTCCACAACTTTCCATAAAACAGGCTCAACATCAGCACTGTTTAAAATACTTGGGGGGGGGGGGGGGGAATGCTGCTATTTTGGTGGGGTGGGCCGCAGCAATATATTAATATTAATATTATATCTCTTGTAAGCTTGCCTAGCTTTGCAAGACTCATTTTTGATAAGAGCTGCTGCGCTTCGCTAATCCGCTCTTAAAAGTGTGGCTCGAGAGACTTTGGGCTTTCACTTGTTCTTGGGCCACGCAATTTGTGGTGTTTGTAGTGAAAGCGAGATAATGGGCCCTCGTAGGTCGTGGCGAGCAGCCGGTGTATGCGGTGGCTGGAATACGTGTCGCACATCTTGATTTTCTGATCTTGTATCAAGTGAACAAACGAGGCCTTCCTGATCCGATGAGCTCGTTAAAGTATGACAACAAAAAAACCACAATGTTTCCTTTCTACATTGTACACAGCAACAGATAACGAGCCCCCCACAAAACGCGCTCAAGCACGTGAACTGCCATAGGTACCCAGGCATGGCGGGAGAGGGCGACAACGGCGTAAGTGACATCACATGAACACTATGTATTCTTAAAGTCGCAGCACTAGCTGATTTCACTCAAGACTTCATGTGTATCCAAGTCTCAAATGAAACTAAACCTGCAATAGTGTCAGTGTCACAGTTGGCAGTCATCTGACAAAGCATAAGCCACATGACCTTTTTTTTTGTTTCTTCACGTGAATGCACTACAATAAATTTTTTTAATACATTAAAGAGAACCGTTTTAGGCTGAAGTCGGGCAACATCATTCTAACAGGGTAGAGGTTTGCGTGCTTCGCCGGAATAGTAGCGAAGGATACTTTAAAGAGTGGGCCACTATTAAAGCTGTGATAGTTTAAAAAATCAAATTACTATTGATCACTTTTGATTATAATCACAAACCATCATAATTGCTTACTTTTGGTTCATAATAAATATACAGGGGATATAAAGTTTTAAAGGAAAGTCTTGCACCCTTCACGTGTAGCGAAATATGTAGATGGGCAAACTTTCATTCTGATTGGGCTACCAGAAGTACTAAAAATATTATGTCCAAATTAAAGAGGTTGGCCTAAAATGTACCTTAGAAAAAACGCATTTTAATGGTGTTAGTGGAAATTCATCTATGTGGAAAAGGTATGCTTTTTAAGGTGATTTGTTCCATCATGAGAGCTTGTCAATTATGGTTATTTTGAGCATGTGGTTTCAGTGAACTCCTTATGCAAAAACGCACTAGCAAGCAGCCAGGTGACAATATTCAGGGGGCTCTAGAGAACGATCTCTTTTTTGTTTCAGTAGTCACCTTGTACTATTTGAAAGTGACTTTAACCTACTTTTATTTTAGTGATGATCGCCAGTTTTTTTTTTGTCGTGAAAGTAGAGAAACTAAACTTTTCAAAGAAATTTAATAAAATGAAAAATATGTAATTTTGAAATGAAAAAAAAAGAAACTTGCAACTTAGGTCTCAGGGCATTTCTTCTTAAGCTGGTGTGGGCATTGTTTAGTTCGACATTGAAAGAGTTTCAATTATTTAAAGATGCCAAGCATGCCTTCTAAATGTTCCCTCAATGTGTAGCCATTGTATTTGTTCAGGATAACCAGCTATGCAAGCCGATAATGTGTAATGTGTACATGTGTGTCGTCATGTAGGGTGCTGAAACATTGTAGTGAATAATTTACTTCTGATATTCCACGATATCTTCATGCTTTTACTCAAATTGCTTAAATATATTGTCAAATACATGAAGTATGGTAATGTGTACAAAGCAACAATTCATTGTTTTATGCATAAAAATGTGCATGTGCTTTTCACCACATAAAGTGGCAATGCTACTCTAGCTATTAAAAGAAAGTAATACTATCTAGCAGTAGTACTATTTCACATGCTTGATAAGTAGCAATATCAAATGAAGCTTTTGCTGCTTGGCATTGTACATATAGTTTTATTAACTAAGTCCAATAATTTTTTGAAAGCTTTAGAGTCTATTGAAACAAGCAGATGTCTTATTTGTTACCGTTTAACTATATAGTGTCTGCATATCATCCAAGTCGAATGTCTACGTAGTGGCAGCAGGCAGCTGCATTGACTAAGTATAGTACTTATGCACTGAAAGATAGCAGCTTGGGTAACACATGTTTTCGATTGTTGCACTGCCAGCACTTCAGCAACACGTTTTTATCGGCAAAGGTTGTCCAGAATGTTGCTTACATACGCAGCAGCACTTCTTCATTGTCTGGTACTGCAGTCCTGTTTCATGCAGCGTGTTGCGTATGGTTTGCATTACCATTCTGTTCTCCTCGTTTCTTTGCAGGTTCTTTTCATTTGGTGTTACGTGTGCAGTGCCATTTGTTCATGTCCGTACAAGGTGGACTGCATTCCTGCTGGAAGTGCACCAACATGATCAAGGACAGGAGAAACGTGAAAAGACACCTTTGCATTCACGTAAGCAATCATTTCTTCCAGTACAGCATTGGCTCAACCTTATTTACTCGGAGCAACAGTCTCAGTGTGTTCATATTCGCACAAGATCGCTCCACTTTTTCTGTGTTCACTGAACCTGTGTGACCCAAAGACAGCAGAAATATATTTACCCACTTGTGATCAGCCAGAACCATGATGTCAAACTTACCTTATTGAATTCAAAAAAGTTTTATGGTAGCTTCTTTCAATCAAATTTTGTTCCATATATTTCATGGGTTGAGTTTTTAGGGATATTTTTTGTCTGGGCTGCATTTTAAGCAGGGGTGCAACAGCTGCGCCAATTGTGCCAATCGCACCAATTTGATACAATTTCCCATTGTTGCACCGAGCTCCACAAAAACCATGAAATTTGCTGAAATTGCACGACGCGCTAAAATGCCCGACCAGCCTCAAAATTATCTCAGGCGTGCTAATTTCAGCGAGAAATCAAACTAAGCGTGCAGACCCTGACCTTAAACCACGGTGTAATTTAAATACTCGTTAAATGAGGACACTCGCGAGCTGGATTGACCAGTTAAAGTATAAGATGAAGTAACAACAATGCACGCCCATCGGTCCGCTGACCACAGCAGATACCTATAGGCGAGACGACTGAACTTCACGAGAAAAAAAAAATGCATCGCTGTAGCCATCAGCGCTACACGGAAAATATGAATTTCCTAGTTGGCAAATGCGGTGATGGCATGTTAGGAACGTATGTCACGTTTTTCGCATGCGAACGAGTTTGACAAGCTGGAAATGTCGTTGTTGGCAATCACTGTGTTGGTTTCCATAGCAGAGGCACTTCACACAATTTTCTGGCTTGAAGTTGCGTCGTTGTTACTTTATCGCCTCGAGTGCACCTTGCAAGCGAACCGAGATGTTGTCTTCATCATGAAAGAAAAAACAATCGGGTGAGTGGGGGGGTTAGCACTTCGAGATATGCTTGGCCTTGTTCTAACCAGCGCAGGATGGTTTATAAGGCACCTCCGCTGCAGTACACCAGTGCCCCGCTGAAAAGTGTACATGATTTGGAAGGGGCTGTTGGCACAAGTCATGGGACACAGCACATTTTATTCAATACCGATGTGTGTATGTGCCGCATAATTGAGTACTAGTATGATTGCTGAAGTCTAAAAAAGGCATTGGCAATCATATGGAGCAGCCAATGACATATTGTGTGTCAGGTTTTTTCTTTTCTTTTTTTTTGCTACCCCTACTCCTTGGTTTTACAAATCTCCCGAATTTTAAGGTCGCCAGCTTGGCAGAGCCACAATTGCATTTGCAGAGTCTGTCAAAGGATTCAGCAGGTGTGGCACATACTAACGTGAACTTCATAATTGTTTGCTCAGTGAGGTAATTCAGAATACTACTTTTATTGAAATAGCCGTTTTCATGTTTACTCTGCAGCACTATTTAGGTGGGTTGAATGTGTTGTACATATATTTTGTTTCTAAAGGTTAGCATTCTTTTTTACAGTGCTCCAAATTTGATGTTTCATGATAAAAATTTAGTTTTTTTCCCGTAACCTGCTTCAAATTTGGATTTTACTGTTCCAAAATTAACATTTTGCTGCTCCAAACATTGCATCAAATTTTGTTTTCGCTGTTGTACCCCTGTTATAGATAATTCTGTCACAAAGAGGAATGCAGAAAGAGCTTACAGAGCATTCATTCATTTAATGCTGACTATTGCATATGCAAAATTCTATCCTATTAACAAGACAACCGTAATTTCTTCTGACAATCGTAGGTAACCGCAGTGTTCTCTCTCCCACCTCTGAATATGACTATTGGTTTTCATTGTTAAAGCTTTGTACGTGAAGTGTTCTCATCTGATTCACTTTTAATTTATCACTTAAATCACCTATGCACCTTTTTGTTTTGAATTCCCCTTTGTGCTGATTTAATTCACTTTGTGCACTAAAAATTATTTGTTGTATTTTTACTTTTCATTTTTTCTAAGTGCCTTAGGAATGGAGTTTGCTATACTGTGGGGCCTAGAAAGAAATGCGTTATTGTGAATACAGCTCGGATTGACCCATTTCTTGCATTGAAAACACATAATTGCTCGAATCTTGCGGAGAAAAAATTTGCTTGTCACTTGAGAGCCTTCAAAATTTTGCAGAATGTCGTAAGAGTGGCAGTGGTGTTTGGGACGTATGTGGATACACACAAACTCGTCAAGCCATCAGATTTAGTTCAATACATTGCTACTTCCAATCGTGCCCGCACAATCTCGAAGGTTCGATAGCCTCCCGTGCCAACGAAAGATTTTAAATGTGTGCGTGCCTCAAACAGTCGTGCATGTTGACGTCTTCAGGCCTGGCTTCTTTACCAAGTCCTGTCTCTGTCTAGTGCACCTTTCTTAGGATGTCTCATGTGAAGAGATGGCTTGCATGATGTGGTAGGTGCATGTAAAAACACAGTATAGCAACGGTTGGGAAAAAAACGTTACGAAAAGCCATGTGTAATTTAAGCGTCAATGCACACGAAGGGGTAATAATGCCTCAGAGGGTCATGCATATAATCTCGGAGGCTATCATGTGCTCTGATGGTCAACTTGCGGTGCGGCACACATGCCTGCTCTTGGGTTCTCACTTGAACGCGTGATTGCCACATCTTGTACGACAGCATTGCTAGCATGCGTTTCTATCCAACATCGTGGGTTTCGCGATGTGAAACCCAAGATATTAGTTCATGTATTGCATGTCACTTCACATTTGTAAACTTCATTCATCCTACTGCATGTTATACAGATTGCACTTCTCCAGCATTCATTCATCATCATTAGTATAGTTTTGTTCAGAGTGGTTCAAAGTACTTCTTTTTTGTTATCCTTAGAAAAGGAGTATTCATTTTGGCACAATTTGCCTAGAAATGCCGTAGAAGAACGCCATCCATGTCTAAAATTGGTTGTTGTGCTGGCAGAAATCATAAACTTCACTCCTGCATCTGTGTTACAAAATTTAAGTTATCTTTTGAATAGGCTTTTCTTATTTGTTTTCTTCAGCATACTCTTACTGCGTTTTCGTTTAATCTACCTTAGTTAGCTTAGGAATTACAGGTTTTAGGTAGAAGAGCTCCAGGTAAAAAAAATTATAACCTTTTCCCTCCCCTTTTTGCACCATTGTACAGTACAGTACACTGTTAAAGAGAACAGTTTAATGAGCACCTTTAATATTGTAACCACCTAATTCCAAGCAGATGTGGAAACATTTTTCGTGCACAGCACTGGTCAGTCGCAAAGAAGTCTACTCTGACTGAAAGTTGTGTTGTCAAAATCTTAGTGATTCTGTAATCCTTTAGCACATTTATGGCTCTCATAAGTAGTGATGCATGTCGCTTCTCCCGCTTTTAATAGCAAATGCTGAGTTCACGAGTTATGAATTATGGAGCATTCGCCCAGATATACCAAAAGGGAGGATGCAAATTTACGCAATGTTTTCGCAGTTCTGACAAATGGTGTCAGTTGATTCCATGGGAATCTCTCAGCAAGTTGCTGCACATGTGGCGCTTAGAGCCAAACCTGATGACGGTGATAGACTTCGTCGCGTATTCTGAGCCCGCTGAATGATGGCACTCATATTCACTGTCTCTCATATTCATATGATGGTTTTGGGACGTTAAACCCCACATATCAATCAAATCAATATGTTGGACCATGTGCAAAGCTTAGGTATCAGTGGATATTCTACAACCCTGCAGGTGTTGGTCATCACTCCTCTAAATTCTTTTAGCAATATGTGTGCTGATGGATTCTTTCAGCATGAAAAGCTCATTAACATCACTGGTAATCACTCTCTGAATCCTTTGCAACCCTGCTGGTCCTGTTACGTGATCTTGTGCGTGACCGAAAAATGGATATACATGCAAATAAAAAATTCGGCAGATCCCACGACAGATCACGCAAAAGCTAAAGGCCCAAGAGCAGACTCTTGTGGCACACCCGATGTTACATTCATAACAGCAGAGTTGGTTCATCTTTAAGAAACAAACTGAAAGCAAGATAACAAAAAGCTAGATGGACACTTAACGAATTGAGCATTGTTTAATATCACGTGTTTAGCAAGGAGTTTAGAATGTAAAACTGGGTCAAAGAATGAATATACCATCAACATGGTCGCCATGATCAAGGCTAAGCAAAATATCGTGTGTTAATTCAACTAATTGTGTTATTGTGCTGAAACCACGTCTAAAACCATGTTGTCTGTGAGATAGTAATCTGTTTGATTCCAAGAAAAGCTTATACTGTTTATGATTGATATGTCGTAACATTTTACATGATTGAGAAGTAAATGATATTGGTCTATAATTTAATAGAGACTCCTTATCGCCAGATTTAAAGAGATGGAGCCATTTTCTATGAAGAGAGAACAGTGCTAGAAAATAAGGATTTATTCAATATGATTGTTAAATATTTGGATGATCATAGAGAGTAGCGAACTAAGAATGCATTGTGCATCTCGTCCGGGCCGATGCATTTCTTTACATCAAGTTTTCAGATAAAGCTAAGAATACGTTCATTTGTTATTTCAATATCACTGATTTGTTCAGAATGAGGAATATCTCACAAAGAATGGTGTTGTTGTAAGAAACAAATGCAGGCTGGAAATAGGTATTGAAAGCATTAAATATAGCTGGTGGGTCAGTTATGATGTCATTATCTTATTCGAAAGAAGGAGGTGACACAGCATTAGGCAAAACAGAACAACAAAGTTTGGGTGGATTAGTCTTCAATAGATAATGTAACAGAATGCGATAAAATAAATCTTTCGCTGTTTTCATCATTGAGTTAGTTGATACTTGGCACTCTGAAACCTGTTTAGGGCAATGGGATAATTAGATCTTCAGGAGCGTCTAAGTCGACAGACATGAGGAGATAAATGCAAGAGGTCTTGAGTAATCCAAGGAAGATCAGCATTGCTTTTCTTTGTCCTAATTGCGAAAATCATTAGATACGTGCCTTTATAAGATCTTCTAATATAATTAACAAGACAAGATATATGTCTAGACTGTCAGAAAGCACAGAACATGTGCCAAACTGGGGAGCTAAAATATCAGTGGTGGAAGTGTTGTCAACACGAGTGAAATCGGGGAAGCAGGTGAATGTATAAGGTGATTTGGACATGGGATAGCAAAGTGTTAACAAGATGACTTTATCATCTGAGAATCCCTCAGCTATTTTGCAAAAGAAGTTGCTGTCAGCTAGATCTGTACTTAAGGAAACTAGGTCTAGGATAGAAAATAGCCTAGTTGGACATGAGATGACTTGAATAAGCCTGAAGGATCGAGAAATATTTATTAATCCATGGCATATTGTAGCATCATGACCCGTTACAGTCAGAGAAGGACAGTGGATGTCAGGAGCGTTAAAATCGTCCATACATATAAGTCTTGTTGAAGCGATATTTACATTGCACATATAATTGGCAAGAACTTGAAGAACTTCAAGGATGATCTGGGTGAGTGATACAGAATGCTAACTACAGTACACCGATTTTTTAAGTAGACCTTGCATCAGATGGGTTCTGTTTCTGCAGGCAAGAGCAGCAGTGAGAACAGGATATCTGACCGGATAAGTTGTGCAACGCCGCTGCCAATGCCTTGTGTCCTTTCCTTAATTACGGCAATGAAACAGGGTGCAGTAAACTCAAAATCGTAAATGTTACAATGAAGCCATGACTCTGTGATGCCAATGATATGAGAGGTATTAGTTGCGACAAGAGACAATAGATCTGAAAGTTTTTTAACAACACTACAAGCATTGACTTTCAGGACTGCCATGTTTTCATGAAGGCTATATTGAGATCATGCAGTGGATGAGGCAGGATTCTAAGATGCGGGTACTAGAAATTGAGAGCCAGGTGCTGAATCTGAGACCTTCGTTTAGGAGTTCGATGGGTCGTCTCAATTATAACTTATGTTGCCAATGAACGCATGATCGTATCTTAACGTTACCACAGAGCCGTTGTTGTAAAAATAATGTCAAGCTTCTGAAATATTTATCTCTATGTGTCTAATATGTGCAAAAATATTTTCTGTAATAAACACGTCGAGCCTTTCAGTTGAAATGTATTTTGAAAACAAGGCATTTCTGCCCCGTGGTAGAAACCTTCAGGATGACGGGTCGTGTATAGTCACTACATACTTTTCAAGCCTGTGGACGCATTCGATTTGCAGGCAGGTAATTTTCAATGTATTGTTAAACGCAGAAGTCAATTCTGCACTACAGCGTACTAGCGTTTTCAACAAAATCTTCTAAAATATTGTGTAGGATCATTCAGTGAACTGGGAACGTGGGAGAATACGCACAAGAAGCAACGAGGCACACAGCACGAGCGCTCTTGCTGCGTGCCTCTTTGCTTGTTGTGTGTGTTCCCTTGCGCTCCCAGTTCACGAAACGACAAATTAATGGGTTGTCGTAAACACTGACTTGCGGTAGCTCGAAAAGTGATGCGCAGGTGTCGTCCCACATCGAAGTGATATGATGTGCCCATGGCAGACAGTCCATGACATCCACATGCCGAGCCAGAAATGACTGGGCAGAACCATGTGCGTCAGAGACAGAGCATGTGACATCCCAGAAGTTCAGATTCTTCAAGTCGGCGAGGAACTGCAGAAATTGCAAGCAACGAGTAAACATCGAGCTGGTGCTGCTGCGACGTAGCCCACTTGAGACCATTTAGCGGGTGCACCGCAAGTTTGAAAAGATTTCATACACTAAGTGTTTGAAGTACGCACCAGAAACTGGATATTGTTGTCGTGTTCCACGCTCAGAGGCGAATCTTCAGATACCCCAATTTTTTCACAGCCCTTTGTTTTTATAGATTCATTCTGATCATTCCTTCATTGAGCTGGGAAACCTCAATAATGACACTGAAAATTTATTCCATTTGTTATAGTAGAGAGAGACACTGCTATTCAAGTGCATAGAACATGCAGTTGTACTTACTCGCTGGCTCAAGTCTCACGTGTGTGTTGTCTTTCATTATTGCTACGACTCAAGAAAGTCATATTTTAAACGTTCAACAATGTCTAAAAGAGAATGTCTACACATTTGATTGCCTGGCATCAAGAGTTGATGCATCCATCTTTATTTAGCTACAGGGCCTCTGTTTAATTTAATCTACCCACATATTTTATGCTAAAATGAGGGAACACGCACATAGCTCATTGGTTCAGTTCACAAAGCATTTGTTTCCTCATATCTAATGTGCGGCTACAATTCACTGCCTCAATGTTCAATTCCATATTCAAGTGCTCAAATTGGTATTGCCCTCTGTACAGAGGTTGTCTTTTCAGAAAAATACGTAGGTACCAACTTGGTAATGAAAAGAAGTCACTCAATTACAATACTAAGAAAAAAAAGGTTTGATGAAGCCCAGCTAATGTTGAGTGTATTGCGTTGTTTGTGCTTGTTTTAACAGTTGTTTATGTACTTTTGCAGATGTGTCCATTCCTTTATGAAGAAATGAACAAGTCTCGTGATTTGGGTGTTTCAAGAAAGACATGGCTCCAGTGTCCTTTTTGAAATAATTATTTTATGATAACATTGCTGCTAAATATTTTGTGAATGTGGGATTGTGGTGTTGATGTGGTCCATGTCCGTGGACTGTTCTATAGAATATGCTTCATTGAAATAAGTGAAATTGACTATTCAAGTTTGGCTCTGTCATTTGAAATTGGAAGGAAGTATATAATGAATTTCTTTGTGATGGTTATGTTTCATCAGTGTGAAGAAGTATTGCCTGTTTTGTAAATGGCAAGTCGATGTGAAGCATTTATTGATGCACTTCTTTACACATCCACATGTGCTGAAAAGAAGACGTTTGTATCTAAGCAATGGCAACACTTGGTAGTGACTAATTGATTTTACGCTGTTGAATGGAAGTGTATAGTAGTGGCAACCTGATGTTACTTTATGATGCATTTTGCCCTTTCATACATTGTTGCATGTGTTTATGCGGGTTGTGCCTTTTCTCAACAAAATTTTTGATATGGACAAATAAACCAAATGTTTTGCAGTTCCACTTACTTAGAAACAACCACTTACACTTGCCTAATTCTTTCTCAATTTATTCTGTCATAAAATATATACCGCTCTTGATTTGATCATTCGTATTTGTCTTTGCCTTTTTTCTCGGTGATGCTTAAAATGCAATTAGGGCATTGAGTTGATCGCACTGTTTCGTAATATATGCAAGGTTGTTTTACCGTTCTGGTATATGAGGACAGTCTTAAAATGTAATTGTCATTGTCTGCATTCACTGAACAGTGAGAACTTGATAAATCGAACATGTTTTTTGGTTGAGGCCAGAATCTGCATTGTTTAATGGCGTGAAGCTCTTGTAATTTGGTCATATTTCGCCTGAACTCGAACAACTCATTGAGTCGTTGTAGATTGCTGAGCACAAAGTGCCAGCCATCAGCCATTTTACTTGCGGAAAAAACATGAGCACATAGGGCAGGTAATGATTGTGGCTGTAGGTAAGGGTGTGGTGCAGAACATCTATCAGGTTTATAATGGGTGTCTTGGAGCTTGGCCGCTTTGTGAACCAAGTTGCAAATTGATTAAAGTTGCGACTTTTTCGTTTCTCTTATGCAAAATAGATAGAGTATTTACAAATTGATGAACACATTGAAAATGTTTTGATCTTAGAAATATTAGTTTTTTATATTCTCGATCAATTTGGCATTAGGTCGAATCAGATGCTTTGTTCAGTCCCATGAAATTTGAGCTAACGAGCTTTTACCATAATTATGTGATAAAGTGAAATTCGTGCTCATATGTCTGTTTGACTAAGTGTCTGGAGCATTATATGATGCATAGCTTACTTTTGTTTCATTCAATCTTTATGCTATCTCTGAAGGTGTTTAGAGACAATAATGGGAATCGTGTAAACTGTGCACATACACTAAAAATCTTATACTTTTTCCAGTCTGCATAAGTGTGTGAGCACTTTTTTTCACTAAAAGTGTGATATAATTTCTATCTCTTATTTATGATTTGTATTGCTTTTTTATATTTTGCAGTTCTTTTCATATCGACCTTGTTCACTCATATTTCATTTCTTATGTTTCGTGCCTTGAATTGTGAAGGTGTTTGGTTACTGTGCAGTATTTTATGGATTTTTATACGGGAAAAAAAGTGAAATAAATGTTTTACGGGGGGTATGGCCCAATTTAAGTGTGTATGTGAAACAAGCTTTGTCATTTAGGTATAGTACCAGTATTACATCAATATTGTATTCGTGCACATTCACTGGAGGTCTTTCCATGTGTTGGACATAGCATTTACAGACAGAGAAAGAAATTGTAACCGTGTCGTCGTGGCATGGTTATTGCTCCAGTATTATGTGGCTTGCTTATGCGAAGGTGATTATGTATTTCATCTACAAGTGCAGTAATCTTTCTTCATTGCCTGGTGCTCTTGTGTAGTTGCACACAATGCATGTAAGGTTTTGATTGCCTCTATTTTGTTTCTGTGGTTTTGCAGGTTCCTTGTCTTCGGCCTCCCGTGAGGCGTATCATTCACTTGTGTCCGTACGAGGCGGACTGCATTCGTGTCGTTAGTGCAGCTATGCGACCAAGAACAAGGCCCTCATGCAAAGACACCTCTTCAAACACACGGGCGAGCGCCCCTTCCAGTGCCACCTGTGCCCAGCTGCATTTGCTCGGAAAACGAACCTCAAACGACACATTCGTACGCACACAGGGGAGCGTCCCTTTTCCTGTGACTGCTGTAATGCATCGTTCTCCGAGCAACATATCCTCATGAATCACATGCTCACACACACTGGGGAGCGTCCATTTTCCTGTGAACAGTGTAGTGCATCATTTTTACAGAAGGCGACCCTCACTGCCCACATGCGCGCCCACACAGGGGAGCGTCCCTTTTCCTGTGACTGCTGTAGCGCATCGTTCTCCCGGCGAAAAACCCTCATGGATCACATGCTCACACACACAGGAGATCGTCCGTTTTCCTGTGACCAGTGCAGTGTGTCATTTTCACAGAGGGGGAGCCTCATTAGGCACATGCGCACCCACACAGGAGAACGTCCAATCTCCTGTTGCCACTGCAATGCATCTTTTTCACGGAAACACCATCTTGTAAAACATGTGAACTGTCAGCATACAAGAAAGTCAACATAAAAAGTGAGTTGTCTGCATGCACTTCTTTTATGGAAAAGGCAACTCAAGGTTTTTAATCTGTAGAACAACTCTACAAAATTTTAGCTATTTGCATAACT
The DNA here is from genome assembly GCA_013436015.1 of Rhipicephalus annulatus. Lineage (NCBI taxonomy): Eukaryota > Metazoa > Arthropoda > Arachnida > Ixodida > Ixodidae > Rhipicephalus > Rhipicephalus annulatus. The sequence goes on along the minus strand of WOVY01006788.1, from coordinate 3,635 downwards.
TTTGATGGCTTTGTGTTGTACCATGACTGTGTAAAATATTGCTACAGTGGGTTCACTAGATTGAACCAACAGCAAACAATGACTGAAAGGGGTAAGAGGAGAAGGACGCGCATTTATGGCACGCGCTTGTCGTCGGTCCCCTGTGAATAAACCTCTGTTCAACCTTGTTTACAAGTCACGTAACAGAATGATCGAGGTGCCGGGTACCCCAAGTTTCTTACGACGCGTTTCCATCCCTTCACGCTAATAGGAGTCCTCACTTTGCGGGACTATAACCAACATCAACAGAAGAGATGCCTCTGAAACCGATTCTTACAAGGAGCCGCCAAGATTTGGTGGGACTGGCGAGAAGACGTGGACGGGTGGTTGTAGCAGTGCAAGCGGGTGAGCAACTTACAGCTGGGACTCCGTCGCTCAGCTATCGTATGTCGTGCTCTTTCTCACCAACACTGTCCTCATCTGATACAACAACCACAAGGATATGCTCACCACGTGGGATATGTTTGTAGACGCATTGAAAAAGTGCTTCGGAGACATCACAACGAGAAAGAAGCAGGCTGAACACACCAATCTCTCAAAGGGCTCACTGGCCTGGTTAAACTTGCACCACTTACGAGGAGATTTTGAAGCTTTGTAAACTTGTTAACCTCGGTAGGTCTGAAGAAAGACAAAGTTGGCTGTCTTCTTAAAGGCATAGCAGAGGTTGTGTACCAGTTCTTGATAACCAGAGAACCTGTCATCTGTGGCCGACATCATGAAGCACTGTCATACCTTTGAAACACTGAACATGTGCCGTATAGCGCCGAAATCGGGCCGCTTGGCTAACGTGCCGACAGCAGCTTGCGTCGACGCCAATCCTCCATCTGCCCTGTCATCGACAATACGACAGATATTCCGGAAAGAGCTTCTGTGGTGCCGTGAAATAAGCTATTCCAGCAGTGATGACTACTACCAAGGCAACCAGCCTGGACTACCTCCTGCCTCGTTCCCACCATCTATCAACGCGGCGAACATGGACAACTACCGAGCTGTGCTTCGGTCCGCACCGGCAACCTGACCTCCCTTCGCCAACGAGCAGCAGCCACGAAACACCTATGTTCTGCAGCGGTTTCACACTACTTACTCAACTACAACGGGAGACAGGTATAGGCCGCGAGATCGAGCAAAGTTGCAGTCTGGCGGCAACTGTCTAAAAGGGTGAAGTGAGGATTGCTCCTTGTGTAGTCTTCTAGTCAAGTCGTGTTTCTATGTGCGCCTGTGTGATGTATGTTCTCAAAGTGTGGTTTGTCCGGTCAGTAAACGCTAGTGTAACTGTTCGTACGTGTGCCTGAAACGACATACAAAAGCATTTCTTTTTTCTTGGTTGCTAGTGCATTGTAATACGATCGGTGGAGTACAACTTTCCAGAGGGCTGTTTATATTTGTCATACCTGGCATTGAGAGTAGATGCCGCTTTCTTTTTCAAGCACATCGCAAAATGCTCTTGGCATCCTCCAGAATATGAGCACTTTTATTAAATGCTGTGTGAATGCAGCCTTTTATAGTGACTTGGTTGTGAAAAAAAAAACAGGCTTGTGGTCATGCACCTGCGCACTTTTGGTAGGTGTAAAACTACGGCACTGTAGTTTATCGATCATGTGAGGATCCGTAGTTGTGTTTATATGACCGCGATAACACTACATAGAAAATATTACTATTCTCATGAGGGGGACTGGGAGAGCAAGAGACACCCATCAGCTCCTCAAGCGGTGGCTCAGTCGACGAGAACGCTGTCTGCATCCCACAAGAGCACGAGATACTCCCAAACACACTGCAAGGACGCACAGCGGTGTGCCAGTGACATCCAGTCCGCGTCGCACACAAATGCTGTGACACGCAGTCAACGTTTCAGGAGAAGGGCGTGCAGGAACCGAGGGGTATAAAAAGCGCATCGCATCGTGGGCAGGGATGTTCTGTCTCGGTGGTTTTCGTTATGGCCGGTCGTGTTTGGTGTAAAGGCGCTTCTGGGACGCCTAGTGTTCTTCACACTTGTAAATAGGTAATTAAATTGTGTGTTTATGCTTGAAGAAGCCTCACAAGGGTTCTTCCTTTCCCAACATCTGGGTGACTACCTGTAGCCCCTCTTCTCGGTGACATCACTATCACATCAAACTGTGAGACTTCGGTACTTCCACTGTATTTAAAAACAGAGCTACCGTGCGCAACCATGTGCTTAGATTTAAGAACGTTTTAAGAGCCTAAACATTGAAATTTAAATTCAGGCCGACATGCCTTATATATAATGTCGTGTAATTTCACTGAAATTTTCATCATTTTACATTGTTTTCAGAAGTTTTTGTGCAATTGGGGTTGTTAGTTGCCGACAGAAGGCATGCAGTGATAACTTTTGTCTAAAAAACAACAAATGCTTGTCCCATTAACCAGGCCTTTGTTGTAACACTGTCATGCATGTAATTCATCGCTGAAAGCTTTCTGCTGAACTCTTACATAAAATTTTTACTGTTGCAAGAACATGTGCGTTCACGGGTACATGCAGTGTAGCACAAAGCGCCCTCAGCCACCAAGCTTTCCTGACTAGACTTATCTACTGTCCACATTTCATAGTGAACAGAATGAGAGAAAAAAAGTTATATGCATATAAGGTGGAACGGTGGTACTGAGGAATGCACATTTATGCAGGCTTTCTACAATCTTTCTTTCTCTCTTTTTTGTAGTATGCAAATGACAAAGATGTAAATATGTAGTTGAGTCATGTACACAGCAGTGCATAGCAGGCGGAAAAAAGCTTAATCACGTACAAACAACACAGCAAGGCGGGCTTTAGTGCGTATGTGTGAAAAGAGTCACCTAAGACGAGCATTCCCATGAGGCAGAATGCACTTTACCCGCAAGTTGTTAGCATTGCATAAGGGCTTGCCCGGATTCAGTAAAGAAGAGCATAGATATTAACAGTAAACATTAGTCAACGCATTCTATCTGCCGACAATTGGTTCCGACCGCACGCAACGGGGACGCCCGCAGCGTGTATTCGTATACGGGCCGCCAGCTACATATCCACACTTGCGCGAGGACGGTGCTGCCCCCTATAGCCCAATTTCGCCCGGAATTGCAATGATCGGGGCAGATATCCTGTGCAGCTAACGGAAATGAAGGGTTTTGAGCAGCACCGCGCATTTCTGCCACCTCATGTGTGCATAGCGCGGCATCCCAGGCCACGACTCAAGATTTTGTGACCGTCGACAGCATTCCGAGGAGCCCCTTCAAGAGCTTTCTACAATTATAGCAATCGACCCTTTCTATCGTCGTCGACCCTTTTCAACGCCCAACTTCCAGTTGTCAATTTCGCCAAGGCAATTTCCGGAACTCGTCACCAGCTCCGACCACAGCTTAACGCTGCCACCTGCTCCACGTGCTCCCCGGTCGTTATTGCCACAGCATCAGTTCCCTTCACCACCACCAGAAAACTAGGCAGTGCGGGTGAGATGGTGAGGTTGCTGGATACTTTGCACTGTCAAGCATACCTCCGTCTGCCTTCATGCCGAAAAACAAAGTTCATGTGTGTGGTGACAATGTCCCTATATAGATATTGTAGATACTGGGGCAACAATTACAGTGACAAGCCTTACTCATAAAAT